>VZTL01045069.1:0-13805 GCA_013400535.1 Scopus umbretta | reverse complement strand
TTTTTTTTTTTTTAAAGGGGAAGATTTCTATATTTTTAGTTTGGGCAAGACAGAAGAATTCATGTCTTCTAGGAATGTTTTTATTGCCATGTGCAAAGGTGCTCTGACATCAAGGCAAGTATTTTATTATTATAAAATAAGCTGTCCGGTAGATGTGCTTGTTTGAAGAAACATGAAGTTTACAGAGGGACTTTTGGGAATCTGTTCTAAAGAGGTTAGTGTCTTACATGGTAATTTCACAGTGAAAATATATTTGGCAACAAGCAGTATCTGTTCCTTGTTCCCACTCTTTTTCTAAGCGTGCTCTTGAGTTTGGGTGACCAAATCAATTTCACTGGATCCTTCTCCTTCTGCAGCCCCTAAGAAAGCAAAAGGGTTAAAGCAAGCCCTTTCCTCTACAACAATATTTCTGAAGTTAGATCAGTTCCCCAGCCTTAAGCCTAACACAGCCAGGCAAACTTTTGTTCTAACATGAGCCAGAACAGCAACTTTTTGCACAGGGTGCTGGGGCAGATAGAAGGTTATGATTTCCTCATCTGCCCTATTCCCACTTTATTTGTTATTTAATCCCTACATATTTTAATTCTCAATCATTTTAAGACTGATTTACACCAGCAGGAAGCATACATCTGTTATTTCTTCTCACCCTCCCATATTTGCTTACTTTTACAATTAATTTATTTTGATAATGCATTTTCTTACGGAAAACTTTTCATCAGTTTGTACTTATTTTATCATATACAGCCAATGGACATTACATTAGAATAAAAGGAGTTGCTTCCTGTCTATGAAAGTTATGCACTTGTTTGCTTTATCTTGATTTTAAATAATCAAAACCTGGAGAAACAGACAGCCTTAAAATGTCATTATAGAAATAGTTATTTCTTCATGCATGTTATGTTTTATTGTTCTTCTTGACCCTTTTGCAAGAATTAAAAATCATTCTCAGAGTAATATCAGAATGAAAGAAATTACTTTTCTGAAATAATACAACTATTTTCAGTCTGTGAGTTAGTTCCAATATATAAAACAACAGGTATTTCCACACTGGAGCAAATTATGTTGATTATAGTTTGTTAACCTGCTCCTACAATTGATAGGCTTTTCAGCAAGGTGTGCAACTGAGTCCTGCAACTGCCATTTCTGAAACATTCTTTGCAAATTCTGATAGAAAGCAGCCCCGGATTGTGTTAAAGATTATACTTTATATCTTTCTGTTAATTCAACTAATACAACTGTACATGTTCTCTTCATCTTTGNCCAGGGGAGGTTGAGATTGGATATTAGGAAAAATTGCTTTACTGAAAGAGTGGTGAAGCATTGGAACAGGCTGCCCAGAGTGGTGGTGGAGTCACCATCCCTGGAGGTGTTAAAAAAATGTGTAGATGTGGTGCTTTGGGACATGGTTTAGTATTAATGGTGCTGTTGGGTTGATTGTTGGACTAGATGATCTTAGGGGTCTTTTCCAACCTTAATGATTCTATGATCTTATTTTAACACTACTAAGCACTTAATTTTGGTGTCATCTCTTGGCAGTTAATTCCTCAGGACAGTGCTATTTTCCAAAAATAAGAATCATATATCTCCTTGATGCGTTTACATCTGTTGTATTCAGAAGGCCCTAACGCATCTCACACAGGTCAAATATTGGTATTTAATTCACTTTCCTTCTCTCACTTAATATGTTACCAGCCATCAGACAGTCCAAATCTAATAGCCCCTACATTTTTTGGCCAAATAACTCACATGGTATGTCTGGATGGATACCCCTGGAATGCAGTTTCACATATTAGAAAAATTATCTCTTCTGCAATTCTAGGTACTGGTAGGTTTGTGTTTTGAAATAGAGTTTTTTAGGTTTGCAGCTGATGCATAGTACACTGCATGACTCAATGAAATAAAGCTATTTGCACCTGCTGAAGGTATAATAGTGTTTGCTTTTCAGTTTTGAAAGAAAACTCCTTGCTTTTTTTGCAGGAATACGAATTCTTTTAGGACCACACTTTGCCATATCTTCATTTCTGAAAAGAAATATAGGCTTGTCCTTGTTTAAACAAATCACACTAATATGATGTGAGAACTTTTATTTCAATATTAGTAAATGTGTGAAGCCTTAACATGAAGGAAAAATCCCTGAGAGCACAATACAGCAAATCCTGTTGCTAGGAAACCATTTTTCTTTGTTTTCCTTCAAAACAACTAAATCATTTTATGCCTGGCTTCAAAGGTGCCTGGGAAGATGGGAGAGGAAGGAAATGCATTTTAAAAGTCTCACCTTTTCTCCCCTCTTCTTTCCAATATGAGGAGAGCAATGAGTTAATATGATTCAGTGGGATTCGGGAGGATATATGAATAAAACATCTAAGAGCAGTAGGGTTTGTGTGTGGGTACATTGTGTGAAGCAGGGGTGGGTATTTGAGAAAGCACATAGCAGAGCCATGGGAATCCCTTTAGCTCCTGTGGGGCTTCTTCTTGGGGCACCTCCCTGCCACCTGCTCTTTCCTCTGGGGTATTTCTAGTGGCTACTTTTCATCTGCATTTTGGGTTTCTCTGGGTCTTCCTTTTCCTTTTCAGCCTGCTCTGTCTCCTCAGCCCAGGTTCCCCCACAAAGGACAGGTGGGCAGCAGCCATGGTGGCTGTGGGCCCTCACTGGAGCAACGGGGGTGGGCAGGAGGCAGTGGGGCAGGAGCAGGTGTTGCTGAGGGGGTGAGGTTTGGGCCTGCCTTTCAGGCAACCCCCAGCTGCCTGGTGTGTGGAGTGTGGGTTACACCAGGTCGTGGTTTAGGCCAGAGGGAGAGTCGAGGAAGATGGCTCCCCAGGAGACAGCCATGGGTGAGTGGGATGTGGGGAAAGGACACATGGTCTCTTGGTCACTCCCTCACTCATCTGCCTTCTCCGCAGTGAGTTCCCAGGTCTTCAGTCCTTCTTCATGTCAGGAGTTTCCTTGCCCTGCTTCTAGCTTTCTCCTCTCCCCCATTTCCCTCCTTGTCTCACCACATCCCATGTCTCTCCTGATGTGCTTTGGCCTGGGCTGGACCTTGAGCCACAGGCAGTGAAGGGGCTTCTCTGGCAGTAGATGGGGAGGTGGGTACTGTTTGGCACCTGAATTGGAAAAAAAATGAGAACTCAAGTTTCTTATTAACTCTTAAAGTTATCAAGTATGACTCCAGTAGCTGTTCTTGTCCAGGGAGCAAAAGCACAAATATGTGTCTGCGAGGGGGTAAAGGGTTTGTCGTCCCACCTGCCCAGTCCTTCACACAGAAATGGCTGCTCTCCACGTTCTTTCTGATGGGCTTTTGGTGGATGGTGAAGCTTCATGTAAGCAAAAGCCTTTGACTTTCTTCTTCCCTACTCACCCAGAAAAAGGACTCTTTTTGTCTATTTTGTTCCAGACAGTTCCTTCAACTTAGAGACCCTCTGGTGATACCCACTAAGGAGCACACCTGACCCTACTGCTGGCCACTACTGTTGTGAACAGGCTTACAATGCACTGCATGGTGAATTTGTGTATCTATCTCAGGACAGGGGAGCTGGACACCAGTGGTATGAGCTGCTGTGCAGGCCTTGAAGGCTGGTGCAGGCTGCCTCCCTCACCTCCTGCCTCCCTCGCCTACTTGGCCAGCAGCTCCAGCCAAGAGTCATTTCACAGGTAAGAAGGGCCTTAGTGTAGATGGTGTCGGGGATTATGCTTTGTATTGTTCTCCAGGCTTTTATGTTTGGGACAGGCCAGGGGATAGAGGTTCACGTTCATGGATTATTGAGTTAGCTAATTTGTAATACTCAAATGTATATACTGGTTTCTGATGTTTCTCTTGGCAACCCTTTTCACCCTGCAGTTCCTGTGTGCCTGGTCATAAAGGATTTTAAGTTTTATAATGGGATTATTTTTTTTTTTAATTCTGATTAAACTGATCCTAACTTGCTAAAACTGAGCAAGCAAAGGATGGTGCCTATGTTATTTCAAGAGTGTTGCTCTTCTTAACATGGAACTGTTCTTCCATGGCACCTGACAGCCACAAGTGCACAAATCTAGTTCATATTGCTTCATTTTAGTGAATAATATTAGATTCTAATATAGTTATGGAAATATCTACTTATCTGCGCTTGCTGAATGGAGTAATTCTAGAGTTAATATTAACCTGGTTTGATTAATTTAACCTGTTTTGGTCCAGCCTAAAAAGACATCTGAGAACTGAATAGAATCCCTTTAAAAATTCCTTTAAAGCCTCTTCGAATTGTTTTTAAAGCCAAGAACAATCCCGTCTGGATTTTTTTTGTTGTTGTTTTAAGCTTCTGAAACAGAAATGTGTACATGTTGTGTACAACATGCATAAAATCATTTGGATATTGTTGTGCCTGTGTAATTCCTTCATAGCACATTTGTTTGAAGAACAATGGAAAAGGATAAGCCTTTCAAAAGCTACAGAAAGGAAGGAATTGTGATTCTAAAAAAACTGGCACGATGGCCAAACCCAGAGAGTTGTGGTGAATGGAGTTAAATCCAGTTGGCAGTTGGTTACAAATGGTGTTTCCCAGGGCTCAGCTTTGGGGCCAGTCTTGTTTAGTACCTTTAACAATGATCTGGATGAGGGGATTGAGTACGCCCTCAGTAAATTTGTAGATGACACCAAATTGGGTAGGAGTGTCAATCTGCTTGATGGTAGGAAGGCTCTGCAGGGAGATCTGGACAAGCTGGATCAATGAGCCAAGATCAAATGTATGAGGTTTAACAAGGTCAAGTGTCGGGTTCTGCACTTTGGTCACAACAACCCCATGCAGCGCTACAGGCTTGGGGAAGAGTGGCTGGAAAGATTCCCTGTGGAAAAGGACCTAGGGGTGCTGGATGACAGCCCGGTAAACGTAAGCCAGCAGTGTGCCCAGGTGGCCAAGGTGGCCAACAGCCTCCTGGCTTGTATCAGGAATAGTGTGGCCAGGAGGAGTAGGGAAGTGATCGTGCCCCTGTACTCGGCACTGGTGAGGCTGCACCTTGAATCCTGTGTCCAGTTTTGGGCCCCTCACTACAAGAAGGACATAGAGGTGCTGGAACATGTCCAGAGAAGGGGAACGAAACTCGTGAAGGGTCTGGAGAACAAGTCTTATAAGGAGCGGCTGAGGGAACTTTTCCAACTTTAACTATGTTAAGCTATGTTATTCTATTCTATTCTAAAAGCATATATTTAAGCAAAGTCAAAAAAGCTACACCTGTTAAAGTTGTTATCTGTTGAGAGCAAATTATATGTTAAAAACAAAGCTACATTTTTCCTATCTTTCCTTTTATCTGACATTTATATATCTGTGTCCTGTAGCTGTGTTAGCTACCACTGTTTTCAGTAGAACCAGTATCTTCATGGTGTGTGTCCATGTACAATGTATATATTACACGCACACATACATCACCTGCCTATCTATATGCACACACATACATATGTATATATTTAATGATCAACTCTTTCCTACCACAGACTCATTCTTCAGAAGTCATCTAGATCTTTTTGCTACTCTTAGTTCAGTTTATGCAGAAAACATTGATTATGTGAATTGAAGTATTAAGGTCTCTTAAACTTGGGCAGCATCTATATTTAGACAGGTACTTTTACAGTAAATTTTACAATAACATTAGCTTCATTTTAAAAAGACATATTCTACCATCTCTACACAGATTGAACCCATTTTTTCTAACTTTTAGCAAGTCTGTGCTCATATTAGACAGAAAGACCTGGAGGGGAGGAAATATGCAATGATGTTTTTGTTTCTATCCAGTGGGCTCAGCTGCTCAAGAATTGCTGGTTTTTCAACCTTAAACTGGATTTAAGCAGATGGACAGCGAAATAATGATTTATTTACAATAACATGATAATAAGCAATATCCAACATATTGCTTCCACAGCTCTGGTTGCTTGGCAGTTGAAAATGTTTCTATCAAACTCCTGAAAATATTCAAGTCTTTAGAGACATGGAGAGGAAGATTATTACAGGGTGACCTGTGGTCTCCTTAGATTATAGTTCCACTTTGCTTTGGTTAGCATTTGACCCTCAAAGCCATATGTGTCTGTAAGGGTCCTATCTCCGTATTAGCAGAGAGATTTGTTTTAGGACTTAGATGCAGCTGAACCAGTGTTCCCATGTTGTTGGATGTACGAAAGCAAAGCATCAATCCCAGTCCAGCTCGTATAAACTGTCAGTCTAAGAGAATGGGGAAAAGTTGTGTGTTTTCTTTTGGGCAGCACTGGAGACTGGTGGTTAATTCAGAGTTGAGGAGCTCTTGTTGCCTGTTGTCAACAGGCCCCAGGTATGATCCTGCACATTTCTGTACCAGATGAGAAGAGAGGCTGCTTCTTCTGTAACCCAGGTAGATTTTGAAAAAACAGTGCTGTAAATAAATCGTTCTGAGGGATTGATTTATTAAATCAATTAGTGAAAGGCTCTTCCCTTAGCAAAGGTATGTATTTTATTTCCCAAGTTAATGCATTTCAGAAGTTACTGTGTACCACAGGGATCTTTTTGTGACTAATCATATGTCACTCTTGTTAATATCAGCATGGCTTAAGTGGGCACCCCAGGAGAGAATCTGACTTTAATTCTATCACTGGAAGTTGTACTGTTTGCTGTTGCAGTTTATAGAACAGGTTCCTCTCCAGTCTGTGTTGCTATGTATTTTTCCTTGTATTTACCAGGGAGAGAGAGGAGATTTATTTGTCTGGTGTCTCAGCAGATTCTTTCCTGCTGTGTTTAGGTTTTTTGGGCAAGGTTGATTCTGATCTCTTTCAAATTACGGGGAATTGTTGTCTTGGTTTCCAAAGCATTTAACAGTCTTTGTGCTTGTTTATATATATACAGGAGTTAACTGAAGTAGGATATATCTTCATTGTTTTAAACCAGACTTTGTTTAGACTGACTTAGCAGGTTCCCTTCTGTATGTGCCAGAATGAAATAATGCATTGAGAAACAGCAGAACCGAGGGACGTTTCTGTTCTTTTCATGCACTGGATAGGCAAAAATATTCATTTTATCATATTATTTATAACCTAACACAATTTTAAAATCATTTACTGAAAATTTAGAAGCAGCTGATAAGACAATGTTCTGCAAAATGTGAAAAATGTAATATTTATTGGCAAATACATTGAGCAATTGCTTAACTGCTGTTGCTTATTGATAAGATGTCAGTGTAGCTCCAAAAAGTGGGGGGAGAGAGAGGAGGGAGAGTCCACTAAGGAAAACCAACAAACATTAAAGACAAAGTCTAAGCAGACTGTCTCTCATATCCCTCAAAACCTTTTCCCAAATGGTAAATCCTGTAGCTGAAAATAACTACATCAGAACATTTGGGGACAAATTATTTATGTGGTTATATTAAGATTTTTGATCAGTGCTCTGTGACATTGAAGAAGTAAATCATAACACCTGTAACATCAGTGTCTCTGTCCCAGCCTTCTGGCAAAATGTAGTTCCTATAATGTAAATCATGAAAAGCTTTAGGAGAAAGGTGGGACATTGAAAGAAAATATAGGACATAAGTGGAGGTGAACTTTATTATGAAGTAGTGGTAAAAGGAAAATAGTGTTACATGGTATGTTTGCATACAGTCTTGCAAATATTCCACATAATTAAGATACGTTTCTAACTGAACTTTTTCATTAATACTTCCAGAAAACGAGAACTTGTTCTGCACAAATTCTTATTCTGGACTGCTGTTACTTTTGTTTGTCTTCTTAAAACTGTCATCTCACTTCTCTGCTATTTTGAGACTGGATGGCCAGCTTCATTTTTCCTTCAGATGTGGAAAAATTTTCAAAGGATATAGATGAAAAGATTGAGTATTTATAGAGCTGTATTCTGTCTAAACAAGACCTAGACCTATAAACTAGCAAGTTAATTGTATTCTGTCTGGCTGTACAGTACATCTACTGTACTGTCCTCTGTCTTCGGTTTCCCTGAAGGAGAAAAAATAGCAGGACAACTGCTTATCATGGCAGTTTGGACTCTTTTAAAACAAGCAGTCTTTCTGAGTACATATACAGTGATGGTGGTGGCAGCTTTTGATTCCACAATATCAAGGGACAAGTTTTGGCCAAGCTTTTCAAACTAATTGGGTCAAGCTAGAGGCAGCAGGAGAAATGGACTCTGGCTTCACGTAGGTTGATGTGTTCAAGATTCCACTGAGTCTCATACAGAGTGACAGTAACTACGAAAATAGGCACCAAGTAAGCTTTAAAAAGCTTAATAGTGTTCTTATATTCTCAGGCGCATTAGCTATTAAAAATGTTTCACGTTGCCAGCAGAATATCTTGTGTGCTTGTGTGCAGCAGATTAATTATAATAAAATGGGTAGTAAT
Organism: Scopus umbretta; assembly: GCA_013400535.1. Taxonomy (NCBI): domain Eukaryota; kingdom Metazoa; phylum Chordata; class Aves; order Pelecaniformes; family Scopidae; genus Scopus; species Scopus umbretta. The sequence continues at coordinate 5,469 of VZTL01045069.1, read as the reverse complement.
CTGATTCCATTTTCTGAGGGTTTTTTTGTTTGTTTATTTAGGTTTTTTTTCAGATAAATTCCTTAATGATTGGAGTTGTCCGCTTATTTCCCAAGAACTAGGGAACAAATGGTCTGTGATGTGTTTTAGTCTGTAAAATCAAGTCAGTATGTAAAGGTTTTACCTTGGGATGTGCTTAAATATTCTGAAGATGCTAGGTACCTCACAAAGTAACTAGAACTGGTGAAAACCTTTTTATGAAGATTCCTTCCTAGCAGAGAAGAATTTTCAGCAGCAACAAACTAGTCTGTGAATTAATATCAGGTACCAACTTTGGGAAAAGACTTACAAAATTAAAAAGAAACAAAACAAAAAGAATAAAAACATATTGGTAGTTTCTAAATGAATCTTTTGAAATCTTTTCTCTTTTGAAATGAAAATTCAGTTCAGAACTTTTAAAATTATTTTAGATGGTAAAAATTCAATGGCTATATTCTCTGAAATCAGAAAATTTTCAATTTCTGAGAATTGCTGTTGAAATTAAAAAAGAATTCTGAGTTTTCTAGTCTGCTCTAGTATATTCATCTTAGAATTTTCCTACTGATTCCTTATATTTTACTCTTTTTTTTTTTTTTTTTCTTCCCAATCACTTTCATTTCAGCATGAAATAATCCTTCACTTTCTGTTCCAACCCAAATCTGTGAAATTCAGGAAGAAAAAAAAGTACAGCCCTTTGCTTCCCTTTCCTGTTGGTAGTCAAAAAGTAGTTTACAACCTCATACTTTGGACTAGATAGTCTATTTAAAGCAATGTTCTGCAAATTTTTGAGGTAATTACCATGAGAGATCTGGGGTAAAAGTGAAAGAAACACTCTGGAATTCAGCTATAAACACACATTTTGTAAATTAAGTATTAAATAAGACTATCAGCAGTGACCTGTTGGACAAATCTTTCCAGATTCTGTGTCTGCCAGTAGAAATCAAAGTAGTACTGTGAAATCTTGAAGTTCTGAAACTTCTATTTGTTTCACAATTCACTAGATGTTAATTGAAAGTCTTATGGATGTAAAAGGAAGCAAATCAAATTTTAATATTATTTCATCATATTTACTGTCTTTCCAGCCTCTGGAGTTTTGAACGGTATTTGGAGAAATAGGAAGGTAATGATGAAATGCTTTTGAAAGGTGCAGAGTTAGAGCAGTGTGTCAATACCTGCTGAATTTCTACAATAGTAAACATGACAGCCAAGCTGATTTAAAATGAGTACTGGAAAATTAGTAACTCACACCGCTTCGTTGATATCATATGCTAGTTCGGAAATTTAATAAAAACCTCCCTATGGCATCTTTAATCTTGTCAGAGGTTGGAAGAAGTCCAACAACAGCCAACCCCAAAACCCACAACTCCTTTCCACTTGAAAGTGTCTCTTAATCGCTCCACTAGAGTGGAGAATCTCTAGATCTGCAGGATCTTTCTGTCATCTTGCATGATTTGCATATAAACTTTTATTAACAAGCAGCTTAGGCATTTTCATTCTATGACTGAATATTTTACTAATACCTACTTTGAAAGTACTTATTGCAACTTAGAACTGGTGAATTCTACCCACATGTCACTCTTATCCTAGAAAGTATACATTCTTTAAGTGCTTTAAGGTTGCTGAGGCCAGTCCTGCAAAGTTCTGCAAATGTAATCACTTTGCATGTTACAGATGGCTGCTATTCTTTGAAGATATTTCATAACTCTTGTAGCTGAAAATTTGGCTTTTATTACATAACACAGTTGAAAACAAAACACTTGTTGGGAGGAATGCGAAAGAGGTAGTTTAAACAGAAAGTAAAATTTTAACTGCAGAAAGCACATACCAGAACTCAGCTGCAGGCAAATATGAGAAAGATAGACGTGAACAGGGGAAAGTGGGCTTTGAACTTCATAACATTCTTTTATTTTGAAAAAGAACTTATTTTTCCATCCTATGTCTTACTCTATTTTTATATACAAAATAATCTTTTTTGCTTCAGGAAAATTCTGTGGGATGAGAGGATCTTTCACTGGTATAAAATCAGCATAGTGACCTCCCAGTCTGCTGTCATTTATGCTCTAGAAAACAGGCATTCATAAAAAGTGTCTAGTTCTTAAGTGTTCGTCAAACCATGTTTGTAAGAAGTAATATCTCAACAGATCCAGGGAAGGGATACAGCATCTGAGAACTCATCTGCTTTTTCATCTGTACTCACTAAGATGTATTACCTGTCCTTACAAATCCTGCATCTGTTTTATCTCCAGACCTCAACAGTAATACCAACAGTATATGAGACTGTCTTCAGAACGACGAATTTCCAGGAACTGAAACCACTTCTCTCACTGAAAAGACAATGAGCATTCTAGTGCATATAATGATTCACAGGAAAGTTTGACTTTTGTACTTTTGAGGTCAAATGAAATTGTCATGAAATAAAATCCTGACTTGAGAAAAAGGAAGATTAGTTTGCCCCAAGTCCCTCATCTTTGAAAATATTTTCAGTTCCTCCTAACACTCCACACCACAACAAAACTGTTCTATCTGCTTCCAGTGCCATTCACCCTGCAGCTCCTGGTGCCATGGAAATGACACCTACACCTTCCTGCTCTGTCTTTTTTCTGTTCCTTCCTTTCTGGTATGCATCTATGTTTTTCCCTTCTAATCTGCAGGAGGGAATATATTCTTATTTTACATATTTCCCTGTAATAGTTTTCAGTATTGGTGTGATATTCCACCAGACTGAGATTCAAATTGGAAATTCAGTTTAGATATTGGTTAGCTGCCAGATGATAGGTGCAGGATAAAGAGTGCTCTTCCCCTCTTAACATAATGTCCAATTCCATTCCAGTGTCAAAGGAAAATGCATTTTCTGGTTATTAACTCATCAATGAATGCTACCTACTGGTTGGCATAGCATTGCTAAGAAAAGTAAAAATATGTGTTTGTATGTAAAGTCATTTAGGAGCAGTATTTGAAAGCTTTGCTTTTATTAATTTGTTCAGGAAAGAAACACCAGATAAAAGCCTGCTGTTATGCTCATGATTTCCTCAGTGTTAACAGAGTCATGGATAACTTCCAGCCCATGTAGACCAGTCATGCAGTGTTCAATTAATTCCTTTGTGATGGAAAACTTTAGCAGAGATTATTCTAATACCACACTGTAGTATTAGCCTAACTAGTAATAACAGCTTAACTTCATAGCAATATAGACATTTGGCATAGAATTATGGGAAAACTTAAAAGAGTAATATTTTGGGGAAAAAAAATGAAAGAAATGAGAAATAAATGAGTTGTGGGACAGAAGTGTAAAAGGTAATTTAGCCTTTGAACAACTTGACTATATAAGTAAGCATAAATACAAGCTCATTTCTGCACCTATTGTCCTGTGTGTTTAAGCAGTTTTCAAACTCTGGATCTCACAAAAAGGAAGAAAACTTGCTTCTTTCAAGGAAAAAAAAAATTGCCTTTTGCCTGGAAACCAAACAGTATGAAAGAACAGAACGTCTCTCACGTTGTTTGTTAATGCTCCTCCAGGAGAAAAATAAAAAGCTGCCTATAGATTGAATAATAACAAGATTGTGGGTTTTTTCAGGGGACAAAGAACTACACTGACCTCTTATCAGAATATTTCAGCAGCTTTTCTTAACTTTAGGGTGCTAAGTGTCATATCCAAAGACTGATGCTATGCTCTGTAGCTAGGGGGTGATGAATAATTTGTTCAATAAACGTATTCCCCCTTCACTCTCTGGAAATTGTCTGAAATACAATAAACTTAAATTTAGTCCCTAATAAAAATTCATTGATTTCTCCAGCAAATAATTCTTGCATTGTAGATCAATCGTGTAAACTTATTAGGATTACCGTTTGCAAGTCTGACTTTATTGGTTAATTAAGCAAATCACTTGATTTTTCTTTTCTTGTCTAAAATAGGAATCTGTACAGAAAGGGTTAAACTTTGTGCCTTTTCCTTCTGGTGGCTGTAAAAGAGGAGATTTAGACCTTCTAAAGCTGTTACTAAATTTGTAGAACCCGGTTCATTCAAGACTTTAACACTGCCATTTTTAGACTAAGCTGAATGCCTCAAAGGATCTTGCTTTCATGGCCTATTTCCTCTCTTGTATTGGTTCTGGAGTAAGGAGAGAGAGAGAAGGAAGCTGAAAGAGTCCAGATTTACTATTTTTTCATTAAAAACTAATGCTGCTGCCAATGACTCACCTCTTAACCCTCATTCTTTTGCCATTATTAGATGTGAATATTCTTTGTTCTTGAGAGGATTTTCATTTGTGCTGAAGTGAGGTAGTTATTCATGTTTAATATTGAATCATAGCCTAACTGCAAGTCTCCCTGGGACGTTACCATACTACTGGAGAAAATGGTAAAGCATACTCTTAACGTTAACTCTCTTCCATTTTTGGCTATGCAGAAAATGTTGTTGGAGACAAATGAACAAGCTTATTTAATTTCCTTGAATTTCATGGAGAATGACCTTCCTTGTTACCTGTTTTAATTGATAAATTTTCTTTTCGTTTTCATCAGTGCTGACACAATTAATATTTCTCTTGTGTATAATGTAACTGTGTATAAATACTACTTTTTAAAGTGAATTGCTTTGTTTCTCCTTTTTATGCTGTTCCATCCATGCTGTTTGTAGTAAAATGAGAGAAATAAACAGGTGCTCATTAGTGCAAAATTAATCCCTAGTGCAGAGAAGATTTCGTAGAATAATAAAATGTTGAGCTATTGATATTCATGATGGCCAAGGCCTTCACTTCACAGTATGTTGCTTTTTATCTGTCTTGTAAGATTTTGACAGAAAGCAACCTGTAAAGCAGCATCCCTCTAAAACTACAATATATTGATTTATCCATCGATAAAACAAAGTATAAGATATAGGTAAATATACTGTTTCACTAACAAGTACCCATAAACTTACGTGTTTTCATAAAACAGAGAAAGTAAACAAACTCTCAAGTTGATTAATGTTATTGTAGCTGATATAAATTATCACAGGGCTGATGCAAACCTGATGAAGACAGTGTAAATCACAATTTTTGTCCTTGAGTTAAATCTAAACATCCCATTGCTGTTTGGGACATGAATCTTATTCATCTTCCTTATGGTCTCTATGCACTTATTTAGAATTTCCGCTGGATTTGTATCAATTCTCTGCTTTATTACAATAATGACAATGAGGCTGAATATATCTTGCAAATTATTTATATGGGGAAAAATCAGTTTAAATACACAAATGTTTTGCTTTGGGTATAAGCTAGGAGCAAATTCTCAAAGATTTTTTAAAAATTTTTTGAAATCACCATTTAAATGGTAAAACTTTAGAAACTATAGCTTGCATGCAATTGTAAGTTCCAAATCATTCAACAATGTCTCTTGGAAATAATTAGATGTATTAGACCAAACCAATAATCATCGCTATTTATGCTGGTTTGGAAGAAATTGTATCCATGTTAG
>VZTL01045068.1:9257-20191 GCA_013400535.1 Scopus umbretta | reverse complement strand
AAATTAACAGAAACAGTCAAAAAATTAGTTATATTCTCCAAAATACTTCCAGTCAAGCACTCTTGCCACTGGGCTGAGGAGGGGTGTGAGAGGTAGGCTTTCTTTTCTCTGCATTGTTTTTTAAATATGTTTTAGTATGTTGTGGAAATTACTGTCTCAAAGGTATAGTACTTGTTACCATGCTTGCAAATTTAAACTTATTTTTGGAGTAATTTTCAAAAAGCTAAAGGCGAGTGTTATTAAAATCTGTAGAACCAAAAACTCTACCTCTTAAAAATATGATTTGTGACAGTCCAAAAACAAAAAAAGTGAGTAAAGCTAAGGGTGGCTAAGTCTTTTGAAGTTTCTGAACTTCCTGATTTTACTTGTACCAAGATGATCAGATATAACACTGAAAGCCCTAACTCTACAGGCAGGAAGAAAACTGATGATCATTAGATCAGTTTCACACTACAACTCCTCAGCAACGCTATGAGTACCAAAAGGTGTAATAATACTTCTCTTTGCAGACGGTTTTCCAAAAGCAGAGAAGGAGCCACAGTAGACACAGACCCCCAGCAGAGAAAACAAACCTCCTCCCTAACTTATGCAAGAAATGGCTACAGGCCTGCTTGTGACTTATCAGGTATCTCTCACTTATGTACCAGGCTGAGGCAAATATGAAAGATGAGAACCTAGCTGGAAATGAAATGGTGCATGTTATCCTCTGACAGCAACCGACAAACATACAAATTAATGTATTTGTTCCCAACATATCTGGTAAAGTTCCCTTGCCACAAACTGTTCACCAACCTGTGCAAGCGAAGCATGGGAGATTGGTNTTCACCAACCTGTGCAAGCGAAGCATGGGAGATTGGTATCAGTTATAAAATACATTTAAAGGTCTTCATTTTTTCAGGGTGTTTAGACATAGCAGTTTCACCGTACTGCTGCAAATGGTATTTGCAGAGTGGAAAGAAAATAGCAAAGATACATTCTAGAAACGAAGATAACAGATTATACTGCATCATATAACAGTACTATACTACCTAGTGTAAAAGACTATACTACAGTTGAATATAATTCCCTATTCACAGAAACAGGTTGGAAATACTCCAGAACAATGTAACCAGTCCATCTTTGTCTACCAACTGATGATCCTAAGTTTTTAGATTTTAACAGTGTATGCAGTAATGAGTTAACTGCAAAGGTTAAGGCTTTAAGAATAGCTGCACAGATATTTTTTAATGGATCTGAGATGGCCCGGAGGGAAAAGAAAGCTGATGCAGCTCTACAGCATTCAACAGTCTAACAGTTTAAAACAGTCAAACTTCCTGACTCAAGGATGTTTAAGTGACAATTCGGAGCATACTGCCAATTCACATAGGCTATGCCACAAGGACTTAAAAGTTTCAGGAAAGTCACACAGGTCAGCGTACAGGACTTGATAAAATGGTAAAACAGCACAGAAACAGGTTGCATAACTAGATGCTGTCACCAGCTCTTCTTCCCATTTAAGAAACTTAGAAACACTTTAATACCACTTAGTGAGAAAAAGGGAAATCTGAGTTTAAAAAAAAAAGGGAGGCAAGGGTCTTATGGCTGGCCATCAAGAAAAGAGAAAATGGAAACAGTACAGCAGAAAAGATCACAAAGGAAAGAAAGCAGACAACAAAATGTCATTCAAGATCTATCACAAAAGATGCTGAAGAACACTGCAAAGAATTCTGTAAAAGACATGCAACTGAAAACAGAAAAGACAGTTACAAGTGGGATTTGATTTCATGAACTGACAAAACCAGAAAACAATCAAGGAGGCAAAGATGCAGAACTGGGCAAAACGTGCAAATCAAAGGAAGAAGCAGGCTATGCTGAAGGGGAATTGCTACACAGACACAGAATCTGCAAAATAGAGATTGTATTCCAAGTACTCTTAACTCTAATAGAATTAAGTATTAAGATTAGTGTTAACTATTTTTTTTTCTAAAGGAAAACAACTTCATCAGAACTTACAGCTGTCAGCTATTAAATTGAGACATTTTAACAAGCTCTGGTTTAGTTTATGCCACTCAAGGACTCATGAAGAATTCAGTGAAAAATAAAGATGAGTCATATGGTTTGAAAACAGGCCCTACCAACACTGTGATCCAATACAGAGGGATCAAAAAACATTGTAATTAAAATATCAAGGATTTTACAAAACCATCAGTTCTTCCAGGCATTACCAGCTTCCATCCTAAGTGAATACTTAGAATTTCCAGCACTGTAGAATTTCCAGCAAATTAAGAATTTATTTTCTGAAAGATGCACCGCTGATTTCCAAAGTCTTCCAATTATCATTACCATAGACTTCCTGATCAAAGGAAAGCAAAATGAAACATAGTAAAACACAGAAAAACACCATGCTGCTTTCAATTAAGGTTTTCACTGCTACAGAATATTCCAAAATCTTGAAACTGTTTTCTTCATATGACTTGTGTCATGGAGAAAATACTGACCTTTTTTTTTAAATCATAACGCTGAGGTGATGCCCATTAAGGAGTTGGTTATATAAAGTAATATCCAAATTCAGTTTAAAAGATAGAATATTTTAGGTTAAGTTCAGGGCAGGAACTGACTTGTTTCTCGTATTTATGTACAGGCATGCAACATTCAGTATCAAATAGAGACATCTAGCACTTTTGCTATAAGCTAATAAAACAGTACTCAAAAGATTAAATTAGAATTCCAACGCAGTTTCAGTAGCTTAAACAATTATGTCAAATGTTTGACAATTCATCAAAAATCTCACATATAGATGTTAGCATTACTTTTGTTAAAGATTCATAGCTCTTGCTAAAGAAAAGATTCCTTCATCCTATCGGAAATCAAAGCTTATTAATTGCTGTAACTGTCAATACAATTAAAAACAACTGTCCTAAAGAGCAGCAAATTTTCAGAAGTTATAAGTGTACATAAAAGTACACACAAAACAGCATTAGAAAAATTACTGCTGTTTATAGGGTCCAGAGGTCCCAAAATAAGTCAAGCAGATGTACCTCTGCAGAGCCCCAGTGACTTCCAGTAATAATTACCAGTTGCTCTGGAGGCTCACAATCAAGAATCTGGTCATCCTAGTCCAAGGTACAGTACAAGGAACTGCATCCATCCCCTGAAGACTGATACAACTGTGCACGTATACACAACCACAGAACCACAGGCTACCTACCATCTTTCTGCTACTTCTCATCTTATCCTTTCACAGGCTATTACTTCCAAAAATGTATTGCTTGCAAACCTTAAAGGCAGCACATAATATGTATAGAATTGTACACCGGTCTGTAATATGAACTGCAAATCAAAGAACACTGCTAATTCCAAAAATCAGTATTTTAACCGCTCTTTTGAGATGCTGGGTAACATGGATTGACTTCAGAAGACATTTATGACACTGCGTAGATGCTAAATAACACCTCTGAGAGAGCAGCCAAGATAAAACTACTGCTAACACAAAGCACCCACTCTCACTAAAACCAATTCTTCCCAATTTTTCTGGAATCTTTAGCAGCTCTGCCCCTCACTATAGAGCATTACAGTACTACTACATCATGACATACTATGACTAAATCTTAAACCACCATCTTCTACTTCCCCTCAATTTTAGTCCCTTTAACTCACATGACTTTTTGTCTTCTCACCAAGAAAGGGAATTGGACCACCTTCTAGCTCACCGTTCATTTTTTCAAGGCCTCTCAAAAGAGAATTTTTCAGAATTGAACTCTGGCAAACTCAGCTGCACCAGCACTAGAGTGGCACTCTAACATTCAAAACTATACAAGATTCAAACTTACTGACCTTTCATGTTTTATAAATTGCATATGTCACTAATCTGATTTTTTCCATGCACTGTTTGAAATAAAAAACTAACACCTGCGGTACCCAATGCAAATGCTTTAATCTTATTACTAAAGTAACCAAACCTAGTGTTTTGAATAAAATACTTCAGGAAAACTAACACCATTTTTATAAGAATCCCTGAAAAAGTTTAAGAATAAGTAGGGAACAGGTATTTTACCAGATACCCCTATGAAGAACAGTGAGCAGAGTGCTGAGATAGTCTACTTGAGTCAAATATAAAAATAAAGTCTGTCTATTCATATGGCATTTTCTGTTATTGCTGTTTAGAAGTTCTCCTATTTATCATGATTTTTTTTTTCTAGACTTGTTAGCAGATCTACATGCAATCAAGCTTTTATCTGTGAAATCTGTGAAATGTTCCTTCAGTGTTAACAACAAAATTGACTGCTCGGATACCAAGGTGCTAAGCCTGCTAAGCAGTGGCTCAACACTAAATTAAACTTCCCCAAGAGAACCTCATTACATACACAACACTGAAAAAGCTGTTCAGTCATCATGGCTACAACGTACAGGAGAAGCAATCCTTCATAAGCTCAGGCCTAAAGTCATATCCTTGGAGCTTGTTTCAGAAGAAACCTCCTTGTAAAGTCCTCTGTGCTAGCCATAGTATTGTTGAGCAGAGATAATTCAAGTGACTTCTTTCAACTTCAGAGATGCTATTCAGAAGCTACACAGTCAACAGCGAAACCAGTTGTTTTGTCTTTTACTACCTATTACAAAAAACCCAAAACACCTGATAAATGTACACAGAGGAGCTAGTCACAAGGTGACAACAGAGAAGGGGTGGAAAGAGAGGGGTACTGTAACCAAGGTCTTCCTTCCCAGAGTTTCCAGCTACTTTAAAGGGTAAAAAGCCTCCACATTTTTCACAAATATACCAGAGGAAGAAAAGTTCCACAGCATTTAAAGATGATCCTAAGATTATATTCTTGTGAGAATCAGAGATTAATCCACTCTTCCAGTAGCTGGGTTTCTTCCCAGAAATATACAAACCCTGGCTTCCTGTTACCCCATCCCTCCCTCTCCTGCCCCTCCCAAATTCGGACTGAAGTTCTTTAACTAACAAATGGCTTACTACATTTTTTAATTCCTACTTTACCTAACTTAGACAATGATATAAAGTGTTTGTGAACTTCAAGCTGACTGCATAAGCTTTTTAAAATAGGCACGGTATCGGCTTACTGGGGGAGTTCCGGTTCTTTGCGTTAACAGTTTGCTTAAAAATGTCCATCAACATAGACCTCACAAATATTCACCTGAGTGTATTAACTAGCACAACCTGTTTACAGCTTAGGAGCCAAGATTTTTATTGGCAGTTCATGCGCAATGCTGTCCTTTAATCCAAAGCATGTCAAGGGTTTTTGAGACTTCTTTAACACAGTTAAAGATTATTATTTATATCACTAGGGATTCCTCTGTATTTGTGGAACAGAGTATCAATAGCAGGGCAAGCTCACTGTCAAGTCACAAGCAGGTCAGATATAGTCTCCAGCCTGTTTTGCACCATCTACATAGTTTTCCCAAGCAGTTAAAGTAACAATGTGCTTGTGGCTGTGCTAGGTATAATCTAAAAGCAACACATAGAACATTTTAACGGTCTTTCTGTATGTGGAAAAGGCCTAATACAGTTAACAAATTAAAATTTTCAAGTTAGACATTTAGGAAGCTACATAAAATGTCAAGATTAAATTTTCCTATTTAAAAGAACTGTAACTCCAAAAATTACTTCACTTGAAAGATGTAGGTTTTATTCTTAGACACACCTGAAACTTTAAAAGAAAAAAAAAAACAACCCTCACCACAGACTTTTGCCATTCAAATTATATAGAACAGACCTGAATAGGAAGACAAGCCTTAGTTTAAGTTTAACCCTGGTTAAACTTATCTCAATATTCAATATTACTAAGGAAATACAGTTTTACAAATAGCAACCAAAATAATCTAGCTACATCATACATCAAGCAGAATATATTACTTCTAGTCTTGTACTTAAATCATTACAAAAAAATCATGAATGTCAAGTCATTTAAGCTCCCGGATCATTGATCCAGGGAAACAGCAGTGAAAACATTCCCAAAACACTTGAACAGCTATACTGAAAGATCTATCTATTCCAGATTAAAAGATGCTGGTCCATATCCAAGTCTGTCCCACTTCGTTCAGCACATTAAGGCAATCTTTGTAGATCTTTCTAACTGCTGGTGTCAAGATCACTTTAGGCCACCGACATCTAAGAAACCGAATAGCTTTTACGAGATATAAAAGGCCCATTTCCAGGTCTAATCTCTAAAAAAAGTCGCTTTAAGTGGCTAACACAATGCTAAAAAGATGTTGAAAGAGGACAGCGTATGACCAAGCTTTCAACCACTGCACACCAACACATGCCTTAAGCCAAATGGACAGTGTACAGCACATCTTCTAGTGGCTGCATTCTAACTCCAACAATTCATCAGCCCCAAGACCTCAAAATTCTTAGCAGTTGATTTAGGCTTCTTATTTTCAGCACTACAAACACATGACCAATTTCCAACATCACATACTAATGTTAACTTCTAAACAATAAAAAGGGCCTTGGCTAAGTTATTACCCCACCACGACCTCAACTTTTTTCATTTGTAGAACAAGGACAATATTTACCAGCTTCACAAGAACACAGCAAGATAAGCTCTTACAGTCTTTTAGGAAAGAAAGAACATGTTTAAGTAATTTATATAATCAAGTCAGCCAATAAAATTCTTACCATTTCCAGGAGTTCCAACTTTTTTTCTGTTTTAGTTAACAAGGGCATGTAACTAAAACAAGATACTTATTTTCTCACAATATCCTGCTCAGAAGTTTCCAACTGCACAACCTTTAAGCATAAGCACTTTTCACTCCTCTCTTTTGATGTAGATCCATGCCCCTCATCATTCCTTCCCCATCACTTCAGTCTCTACTCCCCCATCCTTGCAGTGCTCGCTCCTCCCAAAGCAGAGGAGTTTGATCATGACAAGGACATCACACAGTAGCACTTTCCCTATTTCTGTTGATGATTCCAGCAAAGAGCTAGCTTGTAGGAAGCATGGGAACAGCCAGCCACCTTTGCCCCTGTCGTCTTTCTGTAAGGAACATACAATAATAAACATCCTTAGGAAAGAAAAAAAACATATAGGCCAGAAGAAGGAAAGGATGGAAGACAGGGAAATGTGTCACGAACTGTCTGTTAACCAAGAGAGAACAGTGCAGTGTAATTTTTCCCCCCAACTAGAAATTCAGAAATTATACTACCTGGAGCAGGGAGAACAGGCTTGGGAAGAGAGAGGAGGGGCAAGGAAATTAAGAGTAAATTGCTTTCAAGAAGTCATATATTAGCTCAAATTACAAAGAAGTTTTTCCTATGAACATAATTTTTGGTCACCATTTCATATAACTAAACCAAAGTCTTAACATTTTCATGCTCAACTGCCATTCAGACTTAAAACATTTTAGGAGAAGATAGAATTTTCTTCAATAAAACTCTGCTAAACACAGACAGTAAAAAAGGGGATGGAAAGCAAAAGAACTCTTTTACTAGCAGGGAAATCAAAGCAATGCTGAATAATCTTATGCAAGTGTTATTTATGAATTACAGTAAAAGAAAACACTATTAAGTGTACATACTATTAAAAAAGCTATTCCTTGTGCAACCCTGCCAGGTAAACACTGGCACAACACCCAGCTGTACAGCTGTAAGAAAGCTGTATGATCTTAACTGCTAGATTTGTTTCTTCTTGAAAGTATGTATTATGTCAATCAAAACTGATAAGTAATTTTCTAAGAGCCTGGCTACCCCTTAACAACTTTTTGTATGTCTTTCTGACATTTAAAAATCAGGAAAATGAGGAGGCAGAAGCAAACCAAGAGATGGTTTGGCACTAAAATGTGCATTTCTGCCTCATTTGTTTCCCCAGAAATACCAGAATTATTGAAGCCTCCTTTTCCGGCACTGATCAACAGAAGATAATCCCGCCTCCTTTAAGATATGAACAAAAGACTCAATTTAGATGTTATTAATCTCAGTCCCTTAAAGCTTCCCTTTTAGGGCTAAGTCCGATGCCTTACAAGGATGACTACTCTGAAGTTCCTGAGGCAGGCCCACCACAAATCATTTTCCCTTAAACTAGTTAATTTCCATTCCTCCCTATTGTTAAATTAATAGTTTAACCACATAAAGACAGAATTCTACTGCTACCACAGAAATGGTGAAAAAAATATAATTACTTTTTAAAAAGTCTCCTTCCTCCTCCGTCAGCAGGATTTGTCTTCCTTGGTGGATCACAGAGTTAAGTAAACTTGCATATTCAAATTGGCCTCTAAACTATGCCTCTGAAAATTACTTCCAAAATAACATCTTTTATGAAACCAACTGGCTTAAATAAGCCTACCAAATACTTCTTAAGGCCTACACGTGAGCTTCACAGTTTGAATCCTAGACCAGTTATTCCACCTGTGGCAGAAGACCACCAGTAGGCTGTAAGACAGACCATGTCAGTGCCTCTCAGTTGCTGCCACCTGTTACAAAACTCAATTGACTACTCCGATGCTTGTAATGATAGCGGTGAAATTGTGATTTGGTAATGGAATAACTAGTTTTTTCTTCAGCTAAGAACTTATTTAAAACCCTCCCTGCTAAATAGTAAACAATGATTCAAGACAGTCTTCTGGAGTTTTTTTTGGTTTATTGCAAAAAAAAGTTTTGATGGTTCTTGTCTTCAGTAATTTAGAAACACTGTTAGATCAGCCTCAGCTGGAGAAAATGCACCAGAAGTGCCACTACTCAAGTAAAATGAGTCAAAACAACTGAACAGAGTCTAGCTAAGAAGATGGGTGCACTATGTAACATGGTTTGGGTGACTCCTGTAGAATTCTGCGTCTTCTGTCCTACAACTGTAAAGCTCAAGAACTGGATATGAACTAGAATGCCGACCATCCTGAGAAAACAGAATTTATCCAGAACCAAGATTGTTTAATAGCATCTATCTGTGCTACTTACCTTTTCCTAGAAAATACTACTCATAGGAAAAACTTGCTAAGTCAACTCTGACAGAAATAGCGTATCAACATTACTTGTAGCATTATGTAATGGGCTCATCGTCTTATGTTCTGCCCAATAGATTATTTTAGAACTAGCTATACCAAAACATCCAGAACTACATTCCTTGAGTCACCAGATGTTTATGTTTTACCTTAAGCTACCTACTATGAACACAACGAGACATTCAACTCTTTCATCACTATAACTGTCAGCTCTCTGGTCCTGTGAGAACACAAAAGAAATGTTACTCCAAACTGTGAAAAAGAATTGCTCTATTCTAATAAAGTAAAGGTTGAAATAAGGTCTACTCTACTTCTTCATTAGAAGTGAACTCTTTCAGCAAAAACATCCACAGGGTAATGACAGTAAAAAGAACGGCAACGTAAACGAAATGGGTTTTTTTTAATGTTTGTCAGCTCTTTAGTTTTAGCTTGGTTTTCAGACTACAAGGCACCTAAGATCAATAGAACCAGCATACCAATACCACGACAGTGAAAACCCTCCTGGTGGTGTTACTGCTTACACCAGCGAATGAACACCTTTACCAGTAGAGATAATATCTAGCACACCTTTTTTCCCCAGCATCTGCATCTACACCTTGCAACTGTTCATACACAAATACTGTTCAAGAAGTCACAAAGTAATAATCAATTAGTAATAATCAACATGATTATACCATCAAAAGATGTTAGGTCAGCTTTACTTACATGAGAATGGAGGAGGGGGGAAATCAAAGTTCATCGCCCATGAAAGTTAGGTTCATTACAGGTCACCAAAACACACATGGGCATCATGGTTAAATAACATTTTCTTCCCTTTTATGCACGTTAGCATCTCTCATCAGGCAAGTCCTCAAGGACAAAATTTTCACAGAAGACCCAACTAATGGCAGCACGAGCACAACTGTTGCTTCGAAGATGATCACTGTTCATCTACGTATTCACAGCAATTAGCAGTATTACAACCAGGGCTTAATTTCTAATTGTAACTTTTTTCTTTTTAAGGTTTGACTTCATTAATCTTGTTCTCAATTACAGACCACCTTTTCTGACAGTCTTAATGTACTCCAAGACTGTGTGAAGGCATTCAGTAAACACACTGGTTTAGTCCCCAAGTGAAACCAAACCTTTACACATTTCAAAATATTTCTCCAAATACACATGTTAGAGATATGAAAGTGTACACGTAAACACAGCCTGAGCATGGCACATTAATTTCTGCTACAACTTTATTTTTTAAAAGAAAGATTGCAATTCCCTGCTTAAAAACAAAAGGAAACCCATTTTTGGCTCCCCGGTCCTGTGGGGTCTAACACGAAATGGGATAAACTGCTGGCCTTGCTCTTAAAGGGTTACGAACGAGAAAGCTTAAACCACTTATATTTCTCCAGCTGTAAAACCAAAATATTGCCAGAGTCTTCCTGCAGCCACGGTACTGGATAATTTAGGCTAAAACAAACGTTTATTAAAAAAGGGCGTTGATTTCTTGGCAGCGGTGAAAAGCAGGAGACACCCCTAGTGTCGATGTAAAATACTACAGGACTCCATACTGTATCTCTGGGTTAATTTTACGGCAGTAAAAGAGAAATTTAAATCGTTATGATTTCAAAAACAGAGCAACTCAAATACACACACCTGGACACGCCGCATACCTTCTTCCTGCGGTCTCAAAACCCACATGCCTATCATATTTGAAGTGTCAGCTTTCTAAACGCAGACCAATTAAAATATACATTATCTAGCCTGTCTCCCTGCCATGGGCTACGTGCATTATAGCTTTCCGGTCTGCACATGAAGAGAAAAACGCTGCTGCACCGAGGGCGAAGCCGGTGAGGGAGGGGGACCGGAGCTGGGAGAGGGGGGAACCCTATTGAGATTGCAAAACAATCCCCACAAGACATCGCTACCAAAATGCCGGGCTTGCTTAGGGCGCTGCTGATACATCTGGAAAACAGATGAAGCGCAGGCCGGGGAAGGCGAAGCCCCGGACTTGGCTGGGGGGCGGG
>VZTL01045063.1:0-18115 GCA_013400535.1 Scopus umbretta | reverse complement strand
ATTTTTGTGGCCCTCCTCTGGCCATAGACTGCCATTTTTACATACCAGCACTTCCTGGGCAAACTTGTGACCTTAGGTAGTATCAGTATGTGACTTTGGGGGTGTATATGTATGTGTGTTCCTTTTTCTTTCTTTGAGGGGTAGAGGACAGTGTCAGACAAGTTTTGGGGTAAAAATACAAAACTGCATACTGTGAGAGAGCTAACACAGCTACGAGGAAGTTGGCACCTGGGAGGCTGTCAAAGACTGGCGAAAAAATGTAAAATTTTCCCAAGAGGGAGCTTTAGCTGTTAATGACAAGTATCAGCGTAGAGTATAAAGCAGCGTAGCATGCTGCATGTATACGTAGGAGCATGATGGCAGTGGACATGAGAATTTTCATGTTCTGTGAACAAGGAGCTGTTCAAGTTTCACACAGAATTGGAAATGTTGGCCTTTACTATATACAATGATGCAAATAACTGCTAGCACAGGTTCTCTATAGGTGGCTCTAGAAAAGACAGGAGGTTTTGTATTTAATGAATTTTTAGAATAGACAACCGCTGGACAGCATTAACAGTTTTTTACTTTTAATGTTCATTTTTTAAAAGACTGCTTTCTGACACAGGCTGATGACATTTTTTCTAGCCACATTTGGAGTGTCTTAATTGGTTCTGTGCATGTTTAACTTGTTTTGCCTTCCAGTGAATTACCAAAAGCTTCCTGTCCACTCACAAATGTCCAGTGTTGTGTTCTTCTCTCCTGTTTTACTTTCAGCTACGTGTGTTCCCTCAGCATATTTACATACAAATTTATATTGCTACATAGACAGTTTTGGCTATGATTAAAAACACAATTGCTTTTAAATGTGTCAAGTAGCCTGTTGCAAAGGCTGAATGTGATGCAAGTATAAACAAGGAATTCCTAACTAAATATATAATGATTAGGAAGGAACCTTTAACTGAGCCAAAGAAGATTGCAGATGCGCATTCATAGGCTCTGATCCAGCGAAGTGCTTAAACACCTGTTTTACCTAAGAACACAAGCAGCCCAATTGAAGTTAATGGGCCTATTCAAGCTTAAAAATAAGCACATAGATTGAATAGTTGGATTGGAGCCAGGAATATTAACAGGCAGGAACCATTGTATTTATGAATTGTATTTCTCTCAGGCAGCAAGTTAGTAAAACAATATCTGTAACAGTGGGATTACTTGTACTTTGTGCAGCCACAGAAATGGAAGAAACAGGAAGGATGGAATAGTTCCATAGAAAGGAATTAAAAGCCCCTGAATTAGAATCTGATTCCAGACACCAAACTTTTCAAAGACTGAAGAAACCACTTAAACCCACCAAAGTTAGGGGTTTGATCAGGTTGATCATCTGATGTAGTAACTCAAACATAGATTAGGCATGCTTAGACTTCAAGTTTCCCTGTCATTAGCTATACCTTTATGATGTCAAATTAAAACTCCCTATGCTGAATTTTCATGTTTTATGTGGATCTGTCTGAGGGCTTCTAGCTGCAGGGGAAGGATCTTCAGTTGGTTAAAGGGGAACTTTGGGGGTTTTTAAAATTTTGTTTTTCTATTTTTCACCCACTGAAAAGTGCCTTTCTAACATGGCATTTTCCAAAAAGCAGTAAGACACATGTGCGTGTATGACATTAGCTGTCTTTGGGCTAACGCTGCATCTTCAGACCCACTTCTACCTAATGCTCTGTACAAATCTTTGTGGCTGTCTTGCATGCAAAGAAAATGATGCTGATGAATAAACCAAAAGAATTTGCTGACTCTCCTCTCTGAAATCACACCAAGTACTAATGAAAATGCTAGGTCTGCTTTATTTGAAAGCAGCTCAACACAGAATCTCCACTCTGATTTCTTTTATGTGAATCACCCATTCCCATTGATAATAAAGTGAAATTCCTTTCCTTACATCCCAATAAAGCTCAAGAACATTATGCAAATTGAAAAATACACCTTTGTCAGAATGCTGTCAGGTAGCACCTTTCACTCCGGAGGACTATTTGTAAGCACAGGGAAACATCGAGAAAGTAGTAATAAATTGCTCTGGTGCACTGTTCTGGCAGCCGTTAATAAATCAATGTGAAGGGGAGCTCTGAAGGGCAAAATGTTGCTGTCGGTAGGTGTCCAATTTAATTTTGCTCAAAATTAATATTTCGGATATGATAAGTGAGCTGGCAGGAACAGATTTCATGATTAATTCTATGGAGTCAGAAATGCTTTGATGGCACTTTAATAGCAGCTTCACTGATCTAAAAGTCCCTTCAACTAACCATTGTGCTTGAGTTCCCAAATTATATTATTCAACCTCTTTTGTTGGTTTGTAAATAACGAAATGTTGCATATTAAAAGGTGAAATTAATTCTGCTTCTAGTTCTACCCATGTAAACTAGATGGGGACTTGACTAGAATTAATTTGGATATATAGTTCTTTAAACAAAATCAAGCAAAGGTCAACCCTTTTGAGACAACAACCATAACCTATTTTGTTAGGTACCTGATTCTCTTGACCCTGCCACAGGAGAATTTGAAAGTCCTTGATTTTGTTCTGTAATAAACCAAAGAAATATTTGAAGGTTCATTAGTATCTAGTTAGGGTGGACTGGGGAAGCTTTTAAATGTAGAATGATGTTAACAACAAATATGCGTTTTGTTTCATAGTGCAGACCTTTCATCCCTGCATCTCAGGGACCTTTGCAAATGCTAATCAGTGAAGATTTGCAGTACCCTTGTCAAATCTCATACCTAACATTCATATGTACAAAACTATTCTCTTTAATGGAGTTGTCCTTTGTATTGGACATTTGCTGATATGCCAGCTTCTGAAGGAGATTCTTCTATTATCATTTTACTGATAGAAAAACTGAGTTACAAAAGGGCAAGTTCACATCTAAGTTAAATGCTGCCTTGAATCTGTAAGTATTTTACAACCTTTTGCTGATCATTTTTCTTGTAAGCCACAGATTTCTTAAGCCTTGAGACAGGCGTGGTTCTAGAAATTTGTAAAAATAAAAAGGCACTGTGAGTGGAGTGTTTGGATGTATATATGCATATTAAAAATAAGGAGAAGACACATTTATGCAATACAGATGAAAAATCATGCAGATGCATAAAGTGTATAAGAAAACTGATTAACTTTAGCAATGTAAATTACCCTTATGTTTATGCATTTCTTCAATTTAGAATATTCATTAAAAGCCATAGAAACAAGGCATGTTGCTAGCTGTTTCCAAGAAGGTAGTACTCAACCTGATTAACTTGTAGTTTGAGCAAAGTACATATATTGAATTTCTGTAGAATCTACAGTTTATACCTTTAGTAGCAAAATGAACACAGGACGAGTGAAACAAAAGCTTATGTCAGCTGTAGCTTGAAAGGAACTATTTGGGCAGAGTTTACACCAGCTCATCTCTCCCAGATTTTAGCTGTTAATATTAGGAGCTGGATTATGCCAGATTCAACATACAGCCATTAAAGTCAGGAGACATTAGTGGCAAAAGTACTCTCACTGGCAGAAGTAACATGAGGGGGCAGAGGTGTTTGGTGCTGGGGTGCCTCTGCTTTCCCTGTCTGCCCTGCGTGCTCTGTGCAGTCTGGCTCTCAGCCTCCCTCCCTCGGCAGCACCAGGGGGATATAAATACATGTGTCCCCACGGCATAATATGTGCTCATCAAGCTACAGGAGGAAGATGATTAATCAGCAATTGGCCATTGTAAGTAGGGATGGAAAGGCATACGCAGCTTTTAAAATGAACGTTGCATTGCTGCTGTAGCTGAGCTTTCCCTGTGCTGTGATACTGGTCCAGACTTCCACCTGGTGTTACTTCTTAAAACCCATCAGACTGAACAGCAACTAGGGTTTGTGACCAGCTCCAAACCAGACCCCATGTACTTCAAACCTAGGTGATAACCCGGGATGTCCTATAAATATTCCTGGTGGCATCTGGGCTTGCCAGAAAGCTGTTTCCTGCACTGGATGCATTTCTTCCATTGTGCCTACCCTCAAGCACATTGCTGCCATGAGCTCTGTTTACTTTCTGGATCCTGGCTCTGTCTGCAGAGGCCTGAGCCCAGCTTCGCCAGAGACTCACCAGTTCAGCTGTTCTGCATTGCAAATACACAGAAGACTGCCACTTTCTCTCATGTCAGAAAGCCATTAAGAAAGAACAATATAAAACAGGCATTGTTCGACATCCAAAATCCAGCTGTCAATCATGGAAGAAGCATCATTAATTTCTGAGGGGCTTTCTTATATATCTGGATGGGTAAATGAAAAGGTGAAAATGAAAAATAAATTCTCTTATATAAATGGAGCACTTGGATTATAAACTAGCCATAATGTTCTGTTTCTGTGGCAACACAGGGGGACTGAAGGCTCTTAGAGTAGTACTTCTCTGACTCATTCCTTGAAATTAATGCAGTCTTTTAATTTGAGGCTGTTGGTTTGGCAAAAGAACTTCAGAAGCAGCACTTTGATGTCTTTCTGTAGCTGAAGAAAAGCCTTTAATTAGGTCACCTAAACTTCATTTTCTTTCAAACTGTTCACTTTCACAATTTCTTTTTCCTTTCCTTCCTTTGATGTTTCAAAATATATGCCAGTGATATTTAAGTTTATTTATTATGCACTGGCATTAAACCTTTGCTATTAACATTTACTTATATGCTTGAAAATTGATTAATTAATTAAGTGTAGAAGGAGAATTATTCATTCATGTTTCATTTAACATTCTACATGCTCGTCACACTGTATATATGTTGTATTCAGTAGCAGTAAAAACTGTACTGTATGGAAAAGGGTGTTATGTCTTCCAGCACAATGGCCACCTTGGTTTTAATTCCATTTCTAAATTGAAAATTAATTTTGACTAAGAATGGACCAACTTCTGAGCTGAGCTGCAAGGTCAGGCACAGCCAGATCAGCCTAGATGTGGGAAAATACTATGTAAAGAATTCTATAGGAGCTTATGCTGGAGTATTTGATCGTATTATCTACCAATTCTTTACGTATATTTTTGGGGAGGTTCAGAGAAGGAAGGTTTTGTTGATGTGCATGTTTCAACATGCACAGTTTTGGTCTGGGAGCTTATACAATTATTCTTATCCAAAGGGGGAGCAGAAACAGTACCAAATGACCTGTCATGAAGTTAAAAGGATGAAATTCAGCCTGTGCAGTGGTACAGACCATTACCCACGCACTGTTAATGTTCTATATTAGCAGCCCCATACTGAGCACAGTGCTGGTCATGGCTGGATCCTTACAGAGACTGAAATTCAACCCTGGTAAATGCTGATGAATATTTGTAATGCCAGTTTGTGAAGCATCTGATGAATGAAATTAATTTGCATGACGTATTGAGCATCTTATGTGCTTGATCTGAGGGGTCTTGGAGCTGAAGAAATGGCTCCATTTGGGGGATGATGTGTTTACAAGGAGTTCTTCAGCTAAACCAGGAACTGGTCAATTTTTTCAGCAGTTGGTTCAGCAAACCATCTTCTCTTTCCAGGCTTAAGTATGTGCACCTGTGTCTCACCTTGCGAAGGACTGTAGGGACACATGGTACCTTACCTGGTATAATAAAATAAATAAATTGATAGAATAAAATAATTAGTAGGGAAAAATAGACAGGTTTGGAAGCAGTAAGCCAATGGTTTCTATGAATATAGTGCTGTAGGGAGAAGAATTAGTGAATTGCCATTCTCCCATCATTTTTAGAGCTGTCCTATCTGGGTTTTTTTCGCTATTCTTCAAGGAAATTCCCAGTTTAAAACACAAATAAGGTATATGTAAGATCAGAATACATAAATGTGTCCATTTTCTTTTATGTTCAGAAAAATGTCTCCTTGTCACTGCAGTGTTATGTGGCTGTTGTTTTTTAATCTCACGATGTGGTGATATATCAGAATATAAGAACTGGGTAGCTAATAGCAGACCCCCATTATGTCAAAAATAGGCTTCTTAAGAAAGGGAGCTGTTTAGGAAAAGTAGCTACACTGGTGCATTATAGGATATAGAAAAGTCTTATTAGTCATCTTAATGCTTCTCTCTTTTTACCAAAGCGCCGTTGTTCCCTGCAGAACATTCCCCTTGTTCTCTATAGCTTTAAGTAATCCAGATGGACAGAAAACCATTGTCACTACAATGAAACAAAAATTTAACAAAGAACGGGATCACAGCACCAGGTACTGAGATTTTAGTCAGGTGCATGTGGTGAGCAGGAAAGCATTGAAGTTTTTTGTGTCTGTAGGAGGCGCAGACACAGAAAGTAAAGACGTCAGAGTGTGATCAGGAGCAAATCATTGTTCTTCCAGTAAGTGTTTTTTTACACAGAGAA
The DNA here is from genome assembly GCA_013400535.1 of Scopus umbretta. Taxonomy (NCBI): domain Eukaryota; kingdom Metazoa; phylum Chordata; class Aves; order Pelecaniformes; family Scopidae; genus Scopus; species Scopus umbretta. The sequence continues at coordinate 11,781 of VZTL01045063.1, read as the reverse complement.
TGATGGGGGAGCAGGGGAAGGAGGTAGTCAAATATGAGATGAGTGACATATAACAAAGAAGATTTTGTAATCCACCCCTGGGGAAACTTTGGCAGAAAAATCTGATGCATGATACATCATCTGGTGCATTCCAAAGGGGGAAAAATTATGGTCTTGGCAGTTTCTGTAAACACCTCAGAGATAAGAGTTGCCTCTGGCTCACAGTGGCATGATGGTATTGAGAAAGAAGTGAACTCTTGCAGATGCAGGAAAATTAATGTCAATTTGGTAGTGGAAGGTTAATGGTCTCTTTCAGTGCATCATCGGTTGAAACTGAAGACACACAATATGTTACATTTGGTTTTCCTGTTTTCTCATGCTTTGGTTAAACTACACAAATAGAATCATATTAATTGTATGTCATCTTACCATCTGCAATTGAAATTCAAGGCTGTAGCTTGCAGCCTTTTGATTGAGAGGCAAAAGAACTTCAGGTAGTACCTTTTCATAAAAGAATTTACTGTCCTTGTTTTTGCAAAAAGATCTATTTTTCCCCTTACTTTTAAAAATTTCAGCAGTCCACTGAGTTATTTCATTGCTCAGTGATATTTTTTTCTGCTGACAGGTGATGATTAAAAAAAAATCTCCTGCACCAAAAAGTATACCTGCTACTCATGTTATTGATAAACTGAGGTCAGGTTCAGTTCTGTACACACTGAAAAATAAATAAGTGTAGTGAAAATCTTCCTGCAGGTTTGGGGTGATTGTCATCATAACTTCTTTTGCCATGAAAGAAAATGAGTCTAGGCCATAAACAAAGAAGATGGGGAAAAATTATTTTTGCTAGTATGTCTTTTCTAACATAGATTTTGTGATAGCTCTTTAGAAGATGGCTTTGGAAGTACTGGAAAGTAACTCTTACAGAAGCAAGCGAAAGCGGCAGATCGTTTGCCAGCCCATGCAAAGATATGGGTCAGTTGTACAGTAGGCATTCTTTCTTGTAAAGTAATACTGCGGAGTTTCTAAAATTCCTGTGTGCTTGATGTATTTGTACTCTGGATATTGACTTTTGTTTGTAGCATGCTTTTATTTGCATTTAACACTCTAAGGATGAGCTAAGATTAGACTTACATGTCCCAGTTCTTGCTAACTTATTTGTGTTTGTGCAGCCCTTCATACCTGTGCAAAAAGACAGTCCAGTGAAGTGGGTTTTGATCTCCAGGGCACAAACAGGTAAAGCAATACAATTTTCAGACAGCTGCACTGAGTTTACACCTTTGCTAGAAAATTGTTGAGAGTTCACAAATTCAAAAGGTGTGAAAAACCTGTTGGGTGTAAGATGCTGCCTAGTCAAGAGTCCCTGACTTGCTGCTGTCCTGTCATGAAGCCAGTACACTGCTCAAGTGGGTAAGAATTTCTCCCATTTAGATTTAGTAGTAATTATGTACAGGATATCAGGCACTTCACCCAGTCTCAGAGTCTGCACCAACATAAAAGACAGAAGAGAATTTAATTTGTAATCAGCATCGATGTGTCTGATTTGTAGTATGACCTTGAGTATAGACTAGTAACCCGTACACAGGCTTTTATCAGGCTTACCCCAAGTAGGCTCACTATCTAAAGCTGTGTCTGGTATGTTACTTTGTGGTAGTCACTGTAAGACTGTGAATCTGTAGTCTCTGGATTATTTTGATAGCAGCCATGGTGAGTGAGATTCTGTGAAATAAATAATCAAGAGTACCCTGTAGCGGTTTAACCCGGCAGGCAGCTAAACACCACACAGCTGCTCACTCACTCTCCCCCTCCCCAGAGGGATGGGGAAGAGAAAAAGAAGGAAAAAAAAAAAAAGTAAAATTTGTGGGTTGAGATAAAGACAGTTCAATAGGATGGAAAAGGAAGGGGAAATAATAATAAAATATTATTTTATTATTTTTATTATACTAAAATATAAAAATATATACACAAAACAAGTGATGGACAATGCTCACCAGCCACTGACCAATGCCCAGCCTGTCTGCGAGCAGCGATCGCTGCCCCCCGGCCCACTCCTCCCAGTTTCTATACTGAGCATGATGCCATATGGTATGGAATAGCCCTGTGGCCAGTTTGGGTCAGCTGTCCTGGCTGTGCCCCCTCCCAGCTTCTTGTGCACCGGGCAGAGCATGGAAAGCTGAAAAGTCCCTGACTAGTATAAACACTGCTTAGCAACAACTGAAAACATCAGTGTGTTATCAACATTATTCTCTTCCTAAATCCAAAACACAGCACTATAGCAGCTACTGGGAAGAAAATTAACTCTATCCCAGCTGAAACCAGAATGTACCCTTTAGTTCATACTTGCTTATCTCATTACTGATAAGCTTGGACACCTGGGACCTTGTAACTAATAAATCATTGACAGCAAAACATAAGAGTATCTGCCCAGCACAGAGGTTCTTTCATCTTTCATGAAGGATCTGTCAGCTAATTGACACCTTTAGTCTGAAGTTTCTGAAAACATGTTGCTCTTAATAAATGTTAACTAAGCATTAACCTGTCATTGATCTGTACGTGTTAAGGAAAAGCAAAGCCAGCATGCTGTGGAGCACTTTAGATTTGCATTTTGTGGTAAAATGCTCTGATTTTTGCAGAATAAAGCAGCAATGCTCAGTGATATGCAAAATAATTCCTATATATCATCACTGGCAAATAAAGTAGCGTAATTGAAGGACAAGCTGCTTTCAGAATAGAATGGCTGCTAGTTTGGTCCTCAGGTGTAGTCAAATTCCAGACTGTTAAGGGATAGCTGGTTTTACTGGTTGCTGTACTCACAAAATTAGTTTATCTTTTTCTTGGTGTTCTAGGGGGTCCTGAATGTCCTGAACATCTGTTATTCTTTCTTTCTTACCTCTGCCATCTCTCTCCATCTTACCAGGGTTTTCTGTTACACAGACATTTGATTTGGCATTCATCACAAGCCAAGGGTAAGAAATCTCTTGGAAATGTTAACTGGGTTGAAGGCAGAGAAGTGTGGTTTTTCTAGAGAGCATTAGCCACCACTGAGATAGACATTCTGAATTAGTTCTGAAAAGGCTGGCTAGACGCCCTGCCACCTCTCTGAATGAAAATAGGGGAAGATTCCAGTGACAATGGCAGTGTTTACCTTACAATCTATTACTAGTTATGCTTACAAAATAAAATTGAGACCTCAGCCTAAGACCTGACAAACTGTGTAGGGTGGCTGTATGGCAAAGTGGGCTTTTTTTTGCTATCTCTTGTACTGATTTCTTGAGAGGAATAATTTATTCCATTGTAACAATATCCACAATAAAGCTTTTGCAAACATGACTGATAAATATTGCAACGTCATACTCTTAGCCAGTGTTAAAGGGTCAAAAGGTTTTGTTATACCTCTCCTTATTACTGTTACTCAATTCTTATAATCTGTAAAACAACTGGGAATGGAGGGAGGAATGAAAAGAGCAGAAAAGGGCTCACAGTTGTGCTATTGTATCAGCTAGTAAGTTTATTTGATTTTCTGGCTCCTCTGTATCTTTCTTATTTGGTTAAAGTGCTGAAGAGGAAGATGATTGTGAAGTATGATGTTTAAGGAAATAAGCTGTCTTTGGCTATTAAAAGTGTCTTATTTTCCATAGCGATTCATTCCACTTAACCACAAAAGAGAGACTTTTAATTAGACTTTTGAATCCCATTAGGAAAAACAAATACCAATACTTACCTACTCATATATGACATGATGGAAAATTGCTAATGTAATTCGATTTTTAATAGTGTTAATGACTCTCATTTCTTATTAATAAGAATTAAACCTAATGCAAGACTGTATGAAAAATTGTTACTCCCTCCTTTCCCACCCTTAAATGTAAATCAGTTGTTATGTACTTGAAGTCGTTTTTTTTTCCTGTTCTGTGAAGTCAGGTGGCGCTGTGGTATTTCTTATCTTTGTAGCCTAACTGGCATATGGCAAGAATTTTTTTCAAGTGGATCTAGTCAACAGGTAGGCTTTTTTAAATGTAGTAACTGGGATTTGCATTCTTAGAAGTATTGCAGCAAGCATTAAGATGCTGTAAAGGAGAACAAAAATAAAAACAAGCTCAAGATTTACAGGAAATCTGCTTTAACCAGTCAAGTATAGATGCACTAATAAATAGCTGTGGAAAGGTTTTCTGTTAAAAAACTTGCCAAAATTTGGCTACTGAAGGAAAGTATGCTGATAAGTGAGGTAATGTCATGATGTAATTATAAAACGTCTGGACACCTCTGCTGCTCTCAACACAAGTGACCTTGTTCAAAATGTGAAGTATCTGTATCAGGTGTTACATCAAAATGCTTCATGGAAATAGCCCCAGGCTTTGGCCTTTCAAAATCCAAATCTAGACTGCTGGAACATGAGCGTAAAAATTGCAAACAAGTTGTATGATTCTAGCAGTAGGAGTAAACTATGTGCCAGTGTAGAATAGAAGATGAATACAATTTGTAGACATTTGTACAAATAACTTGAAACATGAACATAACTACAAATTAAACTTAACTGTGATGCTTAAAAATTAGTTTTCTAGATCACTTAAAGAAAAGTGTAGTGTTCATTGTGGTTCTGGTTAGAAATACAGATGTACTAACACCTCAGAAAGTCAATCACTTCTTCAGAGCTGAAGCACATGCATTCTATTATATTGTACATGTACGTGTATTGTAAGAATGCTTTTTTGAGATTTTTATCTCTATGCCATTCCTGGCACTTTTTACTTAAAACCTGAATTTTTTTTAGATACTTAAATAACTGTACTACACAGCTGATAAAAGTCAAACTTGATTACTGACTCAATATAAATAATCTATAGTATCTTTACAAAATGTTGAGTACATACTCTTACTCATGTTACATTAAAAAAATTAAAAAATTAAAAACAGTATCTTAAACTGTTTCTCTGGGAGTGCCATCAAAAGGCATATGGACTAGCTGAGTAGTTTTAGTTAAAATATTAGGAGTCACTTGTTTCAGTTACCTTCAGTGAGATCATTAGACTTTATTACATTTTCTTAACTCTTGAAGTCCAGCTTAGGATCCAAGCCTAATAGGGAACTTTCTGGGAGTTAAACTCAGTAACCTGGAACGAACAGCTTTGTAATTCCCATTTAATTTGTACAGGCACAAATGCAAAAGAAACAAATTAGTCAAGAAGATTTTATACACACATTCTCCATTTATATCCAAATCCAGGCTGTACATGCCACTGTCCAGGCAAAACTGCTTGAAGCTTTTTTTAAAAAGCCAAGCAGTCTGCAAAAGAAACCCCAATACTGTGCTCCTATTTCTTTCCAGCCTAGTGTATCTCTGCTTTCAGAGCCTGCCATTACTTTTGCTGTATTTTCTTTGTGACAGAACATTGCATTCAGGCCCTTAGGCTGCCTTTCATCCTGGCATTCAATAATAATGGACAGCGTGTAAAGATCTGTAATCAAAAGGTAAACACTGCAGCATTGTGTACAAATAACTCTTGAGATATTTATCATGAAAGACATCCAGGTTAACATTTTAGCTGGGGACACTAGGGAAAACCTACCTAGTGGTGAACGAGCTGCTTTTTTTTTTGTTTTTTTTGGTGGTTAGCTCTTTCCCAAGCACATTCAGCTGTGTGAGCTTGCAGCATAGAGCTGCTGCAGGAGTGAAGCCATTTTAACATGACTGCTCTCTGAAATTCATTCACTTCTGGTTTCTCCCTGTACTTGTCCCGATCCCCATTTAAGCAGCAGATGATGGAGGGTTCTACAACCTCATCTAAACACAAATGTTGTACCACTTTTGCGATACTGGTGTAGTGTAATAATTACTGTCCTCTCAGACCTGGCAGCAGATGTAGTTATCCTGGTATAGGCACACTTATATTACAAAACCCTTTCCTGTATGACAAAAGGAATAAGCTGTATGGTAGAAGGTGCTTTCTAGAGGACTGTTTATTGCTGTGCCATATGTCCTTCTAAGAATTACACCCTAACTTAGTTATAGTTGGTGATAGTATGAGTACACAAGCAGAGAAGACAGCTGTCTAAGGAAGGGAAAATATAAGAGCCAACACAAATCAAAGTAGATAAAGCAGAACGGTAAAAAGCAAGGGACAGCAGAAATTTCTTTGTCTTTGCAGATCTATAAAAAATCTGTATCAACTGTCACGGTTTAAAGGCCACGTGTAGAGGCAGATCCACTGAGCATCCTGCTGTTGGCAGGATTTGGGGCTGCATTGGATCTCACCTGTGCGGAACAGAGACTGCTCTATTGCTTTGGACAGTGCCTTCTGTGTAGGGAGGTACCATAAGAATGAGCTGCAGCTTCCTGGTGAGTCTCTTAATCAGGTACATTCCTTAGATGTCTCCACTTCTTTATGGAAGACACTGCTTCATGGCCATATGACACTCTCTGATAACATCTGTCACATTACCTTCTTCCTCATCATGTGAACTTATGTAGGGACTTTCAGCACCATGACTCACAGAGGCCAGTAATAATCAAACACAAGTAGGAGAAGCTGTTTTGTAGTCTTGGCATTTGCAGTCCTCTGATCCCAGTTTAACTTTTGAGCCTGTATAGAGACTTGCAAGAACCCACGAATCCTGTCATACTAACCTCCTTCTATTTTAATATGTGTTAGACACCTGGAGGCCAAGCAGGTGGTTTAAATTTCCCAGATAAGTTACATATGAGCCCAGATTTTTGGAATTTTCTGTTTCTTTTTCGATGCTTTTAGATTTTGCTGAAAAAAAACCCACATTGCATCTCTTACCATGAAATCACAGAATGGTATCATATGTTATCATTTACTTGAATTTGGATTAGATGCAAATATGAGAGAATAAATAAAGTGAAAATTTAAGTGTTTTTCCTAGTCTTTTTGTTTTGCTCCTACGGTCTTTCAGCCTTTATGTGCATGATAAAGTGAGCGGTCTGTACAAAAGGTACTTAGGCCATGGACAAAACACCAGGTTAACTCATGACAAATTGAGCTGTCCCAGCTACAAACGCATGATTCAATTCCTAAAAGTGATTTAGCTTGGCCCCAACAGTGGCAAATGGAGTCTGGTACTCTCTAATGCCTGCCTCCGTATGCAGCCTGTTTCTTCAGCTTTCCAATACACGGTCTGATCTCTTTTACACAGCTTCTGCCATGCAATTTCCTGCAAGTATTTCAAGACTCAGTTGTCCCTTTTTGTGTCTGTAGTATTAATGACCCCTGGAGGAAGCAGGCTGGACCAGGTAGAGTACTGATGCAGGTGGTGAAGGAGGTCAAGCTCTGGCTCTGCCCTGCTAGCATGCTGCTTGACAGCTGAGCCTTCTTGTATGCAATACCCTTACGATGAGGGGAGAGCAGGATATATGCCCTGAGCAAGGTGGAAGCAGGGAGAGAATCATGGTGTTCTCATAGCTTCTCATGAAACGGCGTGAGAGGGTTGACATGTCATTAGCCTCTCAGGATTGTGTCCAGCTCATCAAGTCGTATTAGAGTATATCACTGTTATGGCTTTCCTTTCAAGGTTTCCTTGGCTTCCTGTATCTCCTGTTTTGTTTTCAGATAAAAAACTGAAATACCATGGAGACAAACTCCTTATAAACACCAAGCAGACAAGCAGGTCAGCCAGTTTTCAGCACATTATTTTACATGACATATTGAGCAGGAGCATAGTGAAGGCTGGCAAAACATCCAGTTATATTGAAGCCAATCAATTGTCTCATGCAGTGGATAGAGATGATTCTGTTCATAATAAAAGAAGAATAAGCTCTCTGAGAAACCAGAAGTGACATGCTGTGTGATGCATCTCTCTGTTACAATTTGAAAACCAGAGGGATTATTTAATTATGTTCTCTCTTTATTTGTGATATTTTGAAGAGCAGCAACTTTAATCAGCCTTCACATACCAGATTTACCCCTTTATTCAGCAATTACTAACTATTTCATCATTCATTACATCAAAGTTAACAGGACTACTTACAAATTAAAACAATACTCACTAAAAGTAAGCCTGGGTGAGTCACATTCTTATTTTTAGCCCGAGTTATAAAATTAAAAAAAAAACACAAACCATTTAATTCTCATGGAAACCTGTTGGTGACAGCAAAGTTACATTTAAGTACAGCATGCATTCAAAAACAAGCAGAAATACACCAAGCTGAGCCCTGCATATTCTCAGAGAGATGGACTCAACAGATTTTCATTAAATTGCTTAATTATGTTTATATAAAAAGCACCTGGTTTCTTTTCATTTTAAAGTGACTGACTGACCTAGCAATGCTGTGGCTAAGTAAAACAGTGACTGGTGAAGAAAGTTGCAGATGCCAGGGTAGGGGGGGGGAGTCCTTTTGTTTCTTTTAGGTAGGAACAAAAATTCTCATTCAGAGAGCAAATTAAACCTCATCTTTCAAATGGGGTCATTATGTTGCCCAACTTTGTGGGGACATGAAATCACTGTGGTTAGGTGTGGGCATGAAATAGCTCTTAATGTTGTTGATTAGATCTAACTCACCTGTATCTTAAAGCCCAGCTGTGGGAACTGTTTTCTCCTATTGTGCTCCAAGCCTGAGAAGATACAGGACTCTCTTGAAAGATCTGAGTGGGCACTTAGAATGGGAGGATTCAGGTATAGTTGTTTACTTACATAGGTAATATCTTGTAGAAAATTGTCCAAATGTAGATCCAGTTAATTGGTAAAATCAGTTAGTTGGATTAGATGTGGGTCATATTTCTACTGAAATTGGAAAAGAGACCAAGACCTCTTTATTTAAAACTGTTCTGGGGGGAAAACTGTGTTCTCTGCACTGTTGAGTTCAGTGGAGTTAAGAGAACCAAAATTGTTCACTCAAGTGTTTATTGAGACCTGAGGTTATACCAACAGTCATATTGCATATTAAATGTGGTTGTCTTGGCAAGCCTGGCTCAATGTTTGAGTGTCAAGCTATTTATAATTTTATTAATAAATGTCTGTCTTCCCTCATCTTTCCCACCCCTCCCAGCAGAAATAAGCTGTTTGGTTCAGACCCCCTGAATCTAAGCAGGATACTGTGACTGAAATCTATCTAAAACACAGCCACAAAAAGGTTTATGCAAGCTGCTGTGAATAGAAAACAGTGACTTTCATAAAGCAGTAGCTGAGTCATGCTAGTTGGCTATAGCTTGGATTATTCCTACCTTTCTGCAGATAAATCAATTGCATTAGACGTATTTGGAGTTAAACTTCATGATGAAAGAAGTAGGAAAATAAATAATGAAATTTAGACTTGTTTGGGGATTTGTTTTATTTTTTTTTTCCTGTGTGCAAAGATACAATGGTGTAAGTGGCAAAAATCAAGTGATTTGCTCCTTTAATTTTGTCTGATCAGCTGCAAGTTTAGATTATCATACAGATTTCCTGGAGATGAATCATTCAGTCTGCTTAAAAAATGTGAAATGATTGATACCAATTTTCTGTTCAGAAAGCCATGTTTAGTTAAACTGCAAGCTTCCCCTAATGAAATAATTTGCAGAAATCTGGGCTGTTGTCCACAAAATGCAGAGAGGCTGAAAAACAAAGCATGTTGATTGCTAGCAAAGACCTATTTTCACTGTCAATCAGGGCTTTTTATTTCAAGCTGGACAAAACTTTTAGATGTGATTTTGCAAGCCTTTTGCAGCAAGTCTGTGGCATTTCAGGAAACTCAGGGATCATGTATTCAGGAGGAAAAAAACTTCACCCCAAGTTTTGTCATTTTTCATCTTCTTTGTGCCAGTTTAAGCAGGTTCAGTTGTGTGTTTCTCATTCCCACAGAAATAGCATTTGCTCCCATGTTCTTGCTTTGCTAGCCCTGCTGTAGGGAGGAATCTACAGAAATGTATTCAAGAAATTGGGATACCTTTGCGTCACCCCATAAGCCATATTATCACTCACTGTCTCAGGAGGAAAAAAGGGGTAAAAGGTGTCCATTTTCCTCTAAGAATGAGAATTTTTGGAAACTTTTAACTGACATATCAACATGCCTTCAATGCCTTTATCTTATTCAAACTATAAACTACATTTTATTGTAAGAAGCCCATGTCTTAGCTTCATTCCTAACTAATGCTTTGTCAGGTGAGCAGATGGGAAAAGTTATAGATACTTTGTTTGTTTGTTTTTGCTAGAAAAAAATAGCAGGTTAGTTTAAGAGATACTGTTGGGTGAGGATTTGCCAGTAAGGCATTTTTGTGGTGACATCCTTCACACTTGTGAGACAAGTGGACTGGCTCTCTCTAGCTTGACTTGGTGTTGGTGAAGCTGAGTGATATTCTTTCCTTGTGGCTAACCTGGACTGAGGCTGTGCCTTAACACAAGAAACACATTTGTTTCCAAAAGAATTTATAGATTCAAGGTAATGTAAAGCTATATGGATTTCTTCTGTGAACATTGCATGTAAGCAGAAGGTCTTTGATAATCACCTTAAGTTGCAAGCAAAAATTTATCTAGTCCCATTAAATAGTTCAGATTAGGCGATAACACAGTAATTATAGCAACTTTTCATCGAGTCTGTCTTGACATTTTCTGTTATCTCTTTTGTATTCCTGAGGGATGGAAATACATTCCTTCTTTTCTCTGGGTTTGTAATTAGGAGCGGTGCTGTCTGAAGAACTGTTGCTGCGCAGCTCTGTGTTATGCACTCTAGTAATTTTAGTCCTCTTTGGGGACTTTTCAAGGGGAAACCTGAGGTACCAGATTTGTCAAGTACTTTTCATGTAATAAGCTTTTTCTCAGACTCTCAAGTGCTGAGGATGACTTACTTCTTTGATTAAGAACCTTTTTAAAAGGTGCAAAGTCTTTTTCTATCTCATAATTCTCACTTGCACAATTGGTTTCTTCCTCCTGTCCCCCTCCCTTCTCCAGCAGATGAACTGTTCTACTAAAAGGCCAATTTAGTCGTCATAAAGGGATTTTCGTAGTGGTGATGGGGTAAAGCAGAGTGTAAAGATGTAGATGTTCATATGTAATGGGGAACTGTTTAAAGGCAGATTGATTGCTGAAGCAGATTGCTGAAGCAGATAGCTGTTAGTTCACACAGGCATACATATGTAAAGAAAATATATGTATACATATGTATAGCTTTGTCAGTGTGGTACTGACTGATGGAGAGACTATAGGTGTTAAGGAGACATCAACTTGGAGGGCTCACTGGAATATGAATTACTAGCAAATCCAGCTGCCCATCTCCAATGCTATTATGCTTCTCCTCATCATGTCCTGTTGTGATGTGACACCACGGTACATCACAGCATTGACACTACACTACACAGCAAAATGCAACATAATCTGCCGTATTGCATCTGGAAGAGGAAAAATAAACATTTGCTGTCTATCAGTTTGGATAGCAAGTCTCTTATCAGCTTTTACAGTGTCTGTAAGAGGGTTAAGAGGGTAAGCATCCATGATTTGCTAGTTCAACATGTCTGTGCTGATAGCACAAACTAATGTGTGGTTAAAGCTACTAGCGAGTTATTTCTCTCTGCCTTGGAGCACTGTACAGTGAGCTGGAGGTGCAAACTCAGACAAACAAACACTGGTTATGGCTACAGAAGAACTATCACAGTCCATCTAAATGTAGGCTTTATTCATAGAAGTTGGTTTCTCATGGCAGGTTCTGGCAGTGGGGAAAATTGCAGATAAATGCAAATAAATGTTCTTTTCTTACTACTCATTGCACTGTCTGGCAGGTATAATAGACAATTTTGCTTAATTCTTAAGTTCACAGTTGTACCGCTGGATTCTGTGTCCCTGCTTCTGTAACCTAAATGATCTGGTAAGGGCTGGCAT
>VZTL01045057.1:4362-19612 GCA_013400535.1 Scopus umbretta | reverse complement strand
CCAGCCTGTCGAGGTCCCTCAGAGTGTCTCTACAAAGCTGAAGCGTGCTGAGGCATTAACATACATTTTTGAGGCAGCAGACACATCCAGTTGTCTTCCATAATTTTGCTGATAATATGATCTACGCATTGCATGCAGCTCTAAGTGTCCTGGCCAGGACTTCCAAATGGAGAGATGGGGCTATTGAAAAGCTACCTGCGTTAAAGGTTCTGGATAAATAATTTACAACATGAATTACTTCAGCAAAACTGACAGTCCAAGGCTCTGTGCTATCATATAGGAGATATGGGGCTCAGATTGAAAGGAAGATGTCAAGGGCTTTAAGTCCCAAAACTAGTATGATGTGATTTGTGACTTCTTGTGACTTTTATAGAATAGTGTTTCAACTGATTGAAGTCATCATAGTATTGGGTAGATCCACAACAAAATGACACCATTTCCAGATTCAGGGTCGTTAGAACCTTCTTTGAGGACCAAGGTGTTGCAAGTAATGTGTTCCTATGTTGAATGGGATGAAAATTTGCCTTTGGATATGGAAGTATTTCATGAAGCTTGTTTGTCTGACCAATGTTTTTTGCCTTCTGGTCTTGAGTGAAGGCAGACAGACATCAACATCTGAAAATTTTGAGGGTAACCAATGGTTACCCTTTAGTCTTCCAATAGTTTGGAAATGCTGATCATACACAAGCAGGATGACCAGGGTAGATAGGCCAATGATAGGCCACAGAAGCACATGCTTGAGCAGTCCCATGAGTCCAAAAGCCAGATGTGAATTTTGCAATTGGCCACACTATGTGGCTGAATCCCAACTTCATATCTGCCCAGCTACCGAATGCTGTAATCCTGCATGACAGTTTGCAAGATTCCTCCAACTCTAGTTCAAAAGCCCCAACAGAAAGCAGCACTGGTCCAGCGCAGCTCTCCATGGGCCTCAGCTGTGCCACCAGGTAAGCAATGCACAGCAATACTAACCTCTTTAACCACTAGGGTTTAGGAAGACCAGAGGTAATCTCTTGCTTGCAAATTTGGATAGGATAACAGAGGCATCGCACTTCCCTTACAGAACAAATCCTGAGGTCATTGACAACAACAAGTGGTCTTGATCTCAGCTTTACCTAGCACAGGAAAAGACTATACTAGTCTTTTGCTTCCCTGACCACCTGCTCTACCACCTCACCAAGCCGGCTCTTCTGGGCACTGCCTTTTTTCTCTCTCTCTACTTCACAGATCAATCACTTTTCTTCATAAGCACCACAACGGTGGAGGTCAGCTTGTTCTGAACGGTGTCAGAAGGCAGGAGACTGGCTAAAAACATTCTCTCTGGAGGCAGGTTTGGGGTGTTGCCGGTGTCAGGGGTGTTATACGAGCATAGTACAGTAGAATGAGCTTCAGTCAGGGCTGCTGGGACTGGTAAATATTTTATCAGAAATAGAAATTTGTTTTAGATGGAACCAGTGAGAGATACAGATCACCTCCTGCCTTGGTTTCCATATTTGCACATACCTATAAAAACAAAACCAGAATTTGAAGTAGGCGAGCTGATGGCTCAAATCCTAATGTTGCTCTGTTCTGCACGGATGCCAATTCATGAGTATCTGTCTCCTTGATCAGATTAATATACTTGCCAAACATATTAAGGTCAATGTGAAACAAAAGTATTTAGAGTTAAAATCAAGTGGATGGTGGCAGAGCATGTTGTTGCGCATAAAACCAGCTTTATGTACCTCTAGTGCACAGGAGCAGAGGTTTCATTAAAACCTCTCAGGAGGCGCCTGCCCTGTGACGGGGTACGTGGCAAGCCCCCTTGTGCACATGGCCACACCAAGCTGCAGCCGGCACGTACTTCCTTCCTAAGCTGATGCATTCACTCGTTGCTTATCAACTGTCACACTTCCTGTGGCACTCACCGGTTTCAGACCTCCACCTTCTCCTTTCCTACTTGTGAAGGGACATCTTCCTCCTGCCAGCTCCCTGTCTGCCCCGCTGGCCATCCAAGGGGGAAGGCTGCTCAGGATCTCCTCTTGTTTGGAGGATTCCTGCAGCCCTTCAGCTGTATCTGTTTGGTGCTTTTGGCATTTTGTTCACGCCACCAGCCCTGGCTGCTAATAGCAGAGGATGGCGAAGACATGGACAAACGTATAAAGGTTTGCCTGATGCTCTCTGTCTTTTCTATTGCGTGGCGCAGATGTCTGTGATGGTTGGCTTGCGTCTTCTGCACACCTCTCTGGAAAGCATTGCAAATCCTGAAGACCCTGAATGCGAAAGTGAAGGCTGGATCCTGGAGAACAGCCTGAAGGACACTTTGAAGTCCGTGCTGGAGAGTTTGAAAAAGATTGGTAAGTTCAATCAGGTGGAAGCAGATGCCGAAGGGGCCGAAGGAGAGGAAGGTGGGAAGACTCCAGCCATCGCAACGGTCAGTTGAGCTTCTGACTGATGTGGACTTTTTATCAGAGCGGAATAAAAAAAACTGAGATTTGTGAATATCTACGTTTTAAAAGCTATATATCAACCATCAGAACACACATTTCTACGCACGCTTTTTTTGGTATATGGGCGTATACAACATAGTGCAGCTTGGGATAATACATTTATCCACAATGTGAGTACACCATATTCATAACTTCTGGGGGAAATGACCCCTCTAGGACTTGCAATATTCACGTGTTCCCATAACAGGGACAGTTAGTTTAGAAAAAAAAAAAAAAATTGCTGATATCACACAGTGATCCATTCCATCTTATTTTGAAATTAAAAGTGGAATTTGAAAAGTTAATATTTTTTGCTCAAGATGTTTTATCAGCATACTTTATGTACTTCAATTTTTAAAGACAAACAGATTGGTTTTTGGGGGAGTAACATGTTAGAAGTCAAAGGAAGAAAGATTTCCAGAATTGTATATAACTTAGTATACAGTATTTTGACAAACCTGTCATTTAATGTGATTTTTGTTAATGTGCTAAGCAATGGTATTTTCTGCTGTACTCCTAAGATGTACATAGAACAAAATGCAAATTTATGATGAGAATTTATGGATTAAGTAAAAATTGTAATTTAATGAAACAGCACAAGTATTGTGAAAACAACATTAAGGTAAGACTTACAGGTTTTGTTTCTCAGGGTTTTTTTCAGCCTGTATAACTTGAATGAGTGCGTTGTAGACTTCTGCTTCACCTCATATTTAAACAAGCAGAAGCTCAGAAGATTCCTCTTGTAGTGGGTGGAAGCAATGCTATAAGCATGTGCCAGTTTCAGTTATTCTGGACATTTTAAAGAGTATGTAATACCATAGCTTGCTCCAGAATATTCAAGCCCATCTATTTATAAGGCAGGGGGGGAACCAAAACCTACTTAGAACTGACATTTTAACTGTTTTCCAGGGTCCTAGCAAATGGATACCATTCATCCACAAGTACGTCAAGCCTCAAACTTTGGGGCCAGGGAAAAGTAAGTTTAAATCACTCCCCAGTGTGCAAATTTTGCAAGTTTTTTTTTTCTTTATCAGTGATTGGGTACCCTTCATTATATCTTTCAAGTCAAAGTGAAGGCACATTTTGCACATGCTGCATCTCTCCAAACATATTGTCATAGCTGGAGGACCCTGTTCTCATATACAAAGTTGGAATAAGAAATGGGAAGAGTTTGCCATGGTGCACGGCCTCTAGTAAGGGAACAGAGCATCACTTTGAGTCTAGCTGCAGCTGCCAGATAAATTCAGCTAAAGGGAAAGAAACCTGAGAGAGCAAACCCCAGACCCCTGCACAAACAGTTGCAGACATCTCAGTCCCTCAGCCTACGAGCCAGGCACCACGCTTATTTTTACCCTGGCTGTGCGAAACCGCGACTTCTCTGTGGTGTACGTGGGAGAGTTTTCTCAGCAAGTCTCTTCCACCTGGCCAGTGGTATGTCTTCAAATGAAGCCATGTTTGCAGCTGCCTAATCATTGCACAGCCCAGTCATTTTCATTCTTAATCACTTGTGCACTTGCCCCAGCAGCCCTCGGCTCCTCTAGCTTTTGTTCAAACTCCTTCTAGGATGGACAGACCAGTTCACAGCAGGACAGGTAGGGATGTGTCTGTACATCAAGCTGTAGTCTATATCTCGGTGGCCAGGCTGTTTCAGGCCATCTGCTCATGAGGTTTGATTTTGACAGGTATTTGTGGCATCCTTTCACTTTTTCAAAGCCGGTCGAAGCTTTTAACTTTAGTTACAATAATGAATTTAATTACAATAATGAATTAAAAAGTCAACCCTGTTCTTTTGTGGGCAAGACCGACTAGAAAAAGGGCAACTAATGTAAAAGCCAACTTGCTATTCACCACAGCCTATCATCTATTGCTTTGCTGAGGGACACTCTGCATGGTAGAACCATACAAACCAGACCAACTCCTTCCTTCTCAGTAAGACATCGCCATGACCAGCTGCTCCTCTCAGCTGGTCCGTTAGAGAACAGGATTGTGTGGATGGTGCACAGTGTGGCCACACGTATCAGAGAAGAGCTTTTTGGAGAAGTCATGTATGGATAGGAGCTACGTTACAAGGATTAATCACAGGTCTTCCTTGTGAGGCTTCTGTGTGCTGTGATCTATACTGGTTACTTGACTAGACATCTGATTTTTCAAAGAGATCTAGATCTATTGCTGCCCTAGAAATCTGGCTTAGGCCATTGCTTTAGACAGGACTCCACTTATTTGTGGTCTCTAATTTTTTTCCAGTCTGTTGCTAGAGCGACATAACAAATTGTCAAATTATTCTTTCAAGGCCACATCAGAGAAGCCAGTTCCCAGAGCAAGGGTCTCACGGTATTAGACAGGTAGAGAGACCATCTGAGACGGGTTTATGAAGAATAGTACTGGAACCGGGGTTTTGTACAAATAAGAACAAATAGTGTATATGCTAATATTGTCTAAAATAAAGCCTCCTGGTTAATGAAGACCTTTGTAACATCTTACGATTACTACAAGATTGTAGTATGACTGCTTTGTAAAATATTACATGTAACATATCATTCGTCCAGTCTTAAATATACTTTCCTGTGACATCGCAAATGCTGTTCTAGATAGAGAGATCTCTGCTGCCTGCAAATGTAAATGTAGGTATTAAAAATTATATTGCAAGTAAACACCTCGTTAAAGAAAATGTTTAAATATATACAATTTAATACAGATTTCTTTAATTTGCATTACTGCTGACTCTTTGCTTCTGAATTCTTTTTTTGGACCCATTTTATGCATTCCTATAGATGGAAAGCTTTTCCCCAGCTCTGTATAATGCTCTGAGAGAAAGCAAACCTTCCTCTTCTCATGTGCCGAGCTAAGCTCAGGATGTGCAAGCAGACCCCTAAACCACTTTCCTTTCACTAAAACCAGAATTTGCTAGACCATTTTACTAGTATCCTCTCGTAGTACACAGCAATTACATCTTCACAGGCCTTAGCTTCTAGAAGTGCTCAAAAAGTGAAACCATCAGCATCCTCAGGATCTTTGGTGATCAGCTAACCTGTGTGCATAACCTCTTTTTTCCCCCATTTAAATCTAACTTGCAACAGACATTCAAAAGAAAGCATTGGTGTTATTTTAAATTTAAGTAGTAAAGCTCACATAGTCAAAGCTGCCTGCAGCAATCCCACAACTCCCGGAGCCATGTCCTGATTTTCAAACTAATAAACTTCAGAAGGATGCGAGCTTAATTCATACAAACCAGGCTACTTCTTTTTAGGTACTTCCATATGGATTACTGGCTTAAATCCAAGTACCCAGGTCTGAGAGCCAGCCCAAGGCCTTGAAGTGCCAACTTTTACGAAATATCATTTCTTTTTGAAAGAAATGACAAAAAAAAGCACTATTTTACTGGTGACATTTATTTGAAGGGACACAGAACGTTCACTAAAGTGCTCTAAAGGAGGAAATATAAACAGCTCCCTTAAAGCTACTAATTCCTAAGTAGCCTTAATACAATTGATAAGATTAGCCTCCATGCATTACATGAGCTTGGGCATTTTATAATACCAGCCAAATGCATGTGCGCAGCTTAGCAAAGAGCATGGGAATGCTATATCGGGCTTGTAGGCACCATGCACTTCCTAACTAATGGTCAGGGAAGGTTTTCAAGGCTGATGTAAAGAAAAAGGGAACCCAGCAAAGCACGCACTTACTTCCACCTGACTTGCATGGTTTATAAAAAAACCCAAACACTGCTCTTACCATAATCAACGTAAAATGGGGACGGATCACAAACGCTTATTAAAAAAAAAAAATAAAGAGCATTATTAGAGATTAGTTAATTAAGAGATAAGGCCAGAAAAATAGAATAGTGCCATGTGGTAACAGCCCCCTGCGGGGAGATGAAGGCTTAGGCAAATTTATTTCTGGTAACAGGAATGCAGCTATCTCAACGAAATCAGAAGTAATGTGTACATGAAACCTTTTTTTTTTTTTCTTTTTTTTTTTTTAATTGTAATCAGACCTGTAGTGTTCAGTGACTGACTGAAACACTGAAGTAGTAAAACACCTCTCTCAAAGCACCTGTGTTTGCTGATCCCACGTCATTTAACAGGTATTACTGAATTTTGATCCAAAGCACATTTGCGAGGTGGGAAAGCTGGAGGAAACCCTGGCCTGGCCTCAGCTTTGCAGGCACAACCTCTGCAGCACCCTTCCCTGGGGAATGCACCCAAGTTTCGTAATTTTGCAGCCTCCCCCTCGGGCGCGGTGCTGGAAGAAGGGCTGAGCAGGGCTCCGGCCTCCCATCCCAGCCACCCCTTCTAAAGCAAGGCACGCAGAACAAGTCTTGCCTGATTAGCCCGTTTCTACCAAAAAGGAAGGGTAGTCCATAAACATGAGTCAACTCTTAAGTTCATCATGAGGTGCATTTCCACAGTGCGTTCTCAAAGCCAATTTTTCCCGAGCAAAGGGTGGCGCAGGAATCGGACGCGCCAGGCAAACTCAGCAAAACAAGGACCAAAGCGCAGGCCTGCAGCCTGTCGTGCGATGAAGTCACGCCGCTTCACGAGGCGACCGAGCCTCCACGCACTTTGCATCACATTCCCAGGCAAAACAGGGCCAAGCATTGGAAATCAGAAACAGGGGAGATGCAGGCCCGTGAAACGCGGTAAGGCAGGACGCTAGCTGGGAGGGGCGACGAAAGGAGGAGACCAAAGCGCTGGCTCCCAGCACCGAAGTAGAAAGCAGCGAGTCTGAGGCAGACAATTCCCCAGACTGACACTCTTGTTAAGAGGGTGAAAATGAAGTTTAATTCTTGAAAAAAAGACCACAGAAGCCACTTCGAAGTACGCGACAATACAGAATTTAACAGCAACATCAAAGAACGCCCTTCCCTCCCGACTGGAGCCGCACCAAGCCAACTCTCCGGCCAGGCAGTAACATCAGCATACGCAAACTGGAAGGAGATCGCTCGCTGCGTTCTTCTGTTCCAAGACATGCATAGTCCCCAAATGCAAAAGTTTTCCTGTTAAAAATTGCTTTTTGCCTTCCCTCGTAACCTGTTCAGAGGGTAACACAGCTCTGCCCGAGCCAAACGCTTTTTCAAAAGGGTGTGAGTTTTCCCATCTACACACGTGTTTTGTCTGACACACATAAGACTAAGGTTAAAGATGAAAAAACCCACAGGTGGAAAACACAAACAAGGACAAGGTGAATTCACAAGTTCATATGAATGAGTCTTTCATTAATCATATAAATTAGGAGCAGAAGTAACATTGATTCTGTAATGTTGCTGTAGGCATACTTTAAGTAAATTATGACAGCATTTCTTGTTTCCACCCCAGAATTTAAGTGTAAGTAGGTCCTAAAATTTACATTTATTCTCTACTTGTCTGTGGGTTTTTTTGTTGTTGTTGTTGTTTTGGTTTTTTTTTTTTTTTAATTTTAGAATACTTCAGATTATTCTTGAGATTAAACAATGTTAAAAATGGATTAAATTCATTTCAAGAAGCATTTTATTCAGGAAGAGACTCACAATGGTCTATCTAGAGTTCAAATAATTATTACCGCAGCACGTGCCCAACTCCAGCGGCCGAAATGACTTTCTGTCCCCTCCTCCTTTGCAAGCCGGCGCTCAACCAGGCATGCTGCTCATGCAGGTACACGTTCCCAGCGCCACATACCCACCTCAAATATTTCACAGCTAGGTCTCTGCCACTGGTGAAGACTTACAAGTGGGGCCTGAAGCTCCGAGAGCAGGAAACAACCCCAGCCTTCTTCCACTACAATCACTACCACTACAGCCCTGAGAAACAGCCTGCACCTCACTAGTCATGCCTGGAGCAGGGCTTCCCACCCTGAGCACGTGTTACGCTCCAGGGCAATGAAGCAACTGTGTTTGCTCTTGGGTTCGCAGTCTTAGATTGATGTGACGCCCTTCAACACCTGCATAACTTTTATTCCACATCTGCCCAGCCATTTGAAATGCTACCCACATTAAAGTTTTATTTAAATATCTCACATATGTTGATACTTACAGCAGCTACCCGCTAGCTTCACAGCTTAACACTGCGTGCCACGCGTTGCTATCACATAGCATTTATCTCTCTATTAAATAAGAAAACACTCAAATTTTCTTATTTTCAGCTCTATCCTGATCAAGCTGATAGAGGAGAGCTCAAAGTCTACATTGAGTATATGGAGAAAGAAAATGCAATGCAAAGTACTTTGGTTTAGAGTTCATGCAATCTTGCAGCTGCTACAGCATTTTATGAATTACCAAAGCTTGACATGGAAAGATTTAAGAGACACAGATGAGATGCCTGACTAGTTCAACAGCATTAAATGGATGCCCCAAAATTACTGCAGATGTATTTTTTCTTCTTCTAGTATACTTTGTGCCAAATTGCACATTCATTCTGAAAGACTCCGATATAATCGTTGCAAGAAAACGCAGGCTCCTTGGAGGTGTCTTTATGGGGAGAAAACGTTACCCCTCTACATAGGCATCTCTGGTTAGAGAACACCAGTGAATTACATCAGTGAACTTATTCCTGATCTCCTTGCCTTCGTTATTTTTATATAACCTTTTCTCCAATTTATTAACACGCTTTAGCATCCTCCATGTTTAAAGTACTGCAAATACAAAAATATGTTCCACACATTATTCCTCAAATTGGTGGTTGATTTCAAATCAACACCTTGGTTTTGTATGTCACTAAAACATCCCACAGCAGTCTGTGCAGATGCCATCGCTAACCTGAGCTCAGCTGTCCTACCCTGCCGGGGCCGGACTAGCCAGTCAGGCTTTCCTTCCAGGATCCTATGCAAAGAACAAGCTGGAAAACTTACCACCTCTGAGCTCATGCTGTCTGGAAAGAGACTGAAAATATATAGAATCATAGAATCATTAAGGTTGGAAAAGACCTCTGAGATCATCTAGTCCAACAGTCAACCCAACAACACCATGCCTACTAAACCATGTCCTGGAGTGTCACACCTACACGTTTTTTGAACACCTCCAGGGATGGGGACTCCACCACCTCCCTGGGCAGCCTGTTCCAATGTTTGACCACTCTTTCAGTAAAGAAATTTTTCCTAATATCCAGTCTAAACCTCTCCTGGCGCAACTTGAGGCCATTACCCCTCATCCTATCTCTAGTTACTTGGGAGAAGAGACCAACACCCTCCTCGCTACACCCTCCTTTCAGGAAGTTGTAGAGAGCGATAAGGTCTCCCCTCAGCCTCCTCTTCTCCAAACTATATATTCACAAAGCAATGAAGAAGTAACATTTAATCATTGCTGTCATGGAGATGAAGATCAGTACTTGCCATTTCTTAGCTCCTACACCTGGTGCACTGCAGAAGCTTCTCATGCTCTCCCTCTTCTTTTTTTCTCCAAGAGAAAAGTGACAAATTTCTCCATCAAGATGTGAAGATGTAAGATTTGGACATCTGATGTTTGCATGCCAGGAGAGAGGGAAAAGTGGCAGAAGCGGCAGAATACTGAGACAAAACATGACACTACAGTTACTGCTGAATGCTAATGGGTATAAAAAAAACCCCAAAAAACCTTTCCAAAAGCCAGTTTGCTCTCACCAACCAAGGGGTACGCCAAGGGCGTGGCAGCCGCCGATCCTGTCCTCTGTGGCACACAGTCCTGGCCCAACCACTTGGACACACACGTCTCTGTGCCTGTGGGCGCAAGCGTGCGGGTGGATACAGTGAACTTAGAAAGTTAAGTAAGATAAAATCACCATGCCCTTCCATAAGGTCTCAAGCCAGAGCAGTAGAATCTTTTAGTATGAGGCTTCCACCTGTCACCATAAATGCTTGGCCACTTCTTAGGGCCTGCTGGTGGTAAAGTGTACTAAACAGCATCGGAACACTCCCTACACGATCAGAGGGTTACAACACACATTCAACATGTCACATTCACAAGCCCCTGCTTTGTAAACATCTGAATTATTTTACTGAGCTTATGTTCCTGTATCAGCCTGTAGCATTTAACAAAGTATGTATTGATCAGTAGAAGGTAAAAATAATATTGACAAAGCTAGCTCAATAGTTACACCAGAGTCACACCTGCATTAGCAATCAGACACTGAGCTGACACTTCCAGAACAGAGCCAGGAACTGCTATTTCTCCTGACCACTATTAGCCTTGGAATAAAAGAAACATAATAATAAAATAATAATAAACCCCCTTTCTCTCCTTATTGGAAAAAGCTGCCTATCAGTCTGAAGAGCACAGCTCTGTGGCACTTTCCACCAGGCCTCGGAGAGCTTTCCAGTGGATGAACTCCCAGAGCCTGGTCTGGGGGCCAGCACCGACTGGTCAAGAGCCTCAGTCAAGCCTGGGATCCCTAACCATCCATGTAACATGGAGTTCTCTGCTGTCCCTTACCCAACAGTTCAAACTTCCACACCAGCAAACCCCAAAACTGCATAGGCACTGCTGGCTGGGAGCAAGGAGAGGTAGGAAGGCTCCAGCTCCTTCTGGGCATGCCTCCATGCTCTAGAGCTGCCTGTGGCACGTGCTCTCACTGCAGTCAGCTCTGCTGAAGCCACCTACTGGTAACTAGAAGCTATCAGCGGCTGGAGATTAAGATGTGCTATGTATGCGTGTGTGCGCACACACACACAGACATAAAACTTTCATCAGGCACTAAAATGATGGAGACTTTTTTGCCTCAGCAATACCTGTTTGCAAGGTTCTTACTGCGGGACTCTTCCCACCTTTGCTTGAACATAGCCCAAAAAGAGTAGCCAACTCTACTCCTTCCCATTCTTCTAAACATTCAAATACCACAAGAAATAAAAAAAGGAATTCACAGTAAGGAGAAACATTTCCCTAAAGACAACTTACCTATAAGACTTCCCAGCACTGGTAAGCAACCTTCCTGTGTGCCTGTCCCTATGCCTTATGCTGAGGATATGCTGAAGCAGTACCATACAACCTGAACCAGTTACCCAGAGAAAGCGGACAGTCAGACGGTGATGTGTTTGCTACGTACACAGAGGTGCAGCTGGCAGGCTCCCTGGACGTTGTCACTCCTTGAGCACCTGGAAGCATGCCTGCAGAAGGCAAGCCTTGATAACAACTGCATCCAGTGTTGTTTCCATGAAGTCTCCAACCTTCTCCATGCAGGGCCAAGTAGGACTCCAAGACACTCACCCTAAGGAGCTGAGGAACTAAACAGCTAATGGTGGAGAAGTGGATGCCTCCCTAAGAAAGTTTTCTTTTAAATACCAGTTAAGATATGAAGAGCACCATCCCATTCCCACCAAGGTGCAGGATTGGCCAGGTAATGGTCCTGGCTCACCAAAAGCAGAGCAGATTGCAATACGAAAATATGAAAATCAGAAGCCCCACAAAGATCGATCCAGTATCTCTTGCTATTGTCAGAGACAGCCTTCATATTGTGGTCATACACAGAATCATTCAACTGTTGGGTTAGTTTAAAGGCCTGTTCCTCTCTTGCTTCTTAGTAAATGAAAGTTGCTGCAAAACCACTTTCTCTGTACAGCAGATGTCTTACTTTAGAAAAACTTTCAATATGATTTCAGACAACATCCTCATAAGCAATTTGGGGAGATGTAGACTAGACTGCAAAGCAGACAAACCTGGCTGGATTTTCAGGCTCAGAGGGCAGCAGTGAACAGTTGGACACCAACCAGTTAAAAAGTGGTATTCCCCAGGGGCTCATATTGAAGCCCAAACTGTTTAATACTGTCACATTTAACTCAACAAACAATAATCTCAACAGTGGGATGGAAACACAGAGCCACTACTTCTTGCCAAAGGCATTTCCTAGAAAGGAGCAGAGAAGGGGAGTGAGTCCAGGACAGAAGGGACGCAGACTGCATACTCAGCCGGATTATAACAGGACTCCACTGTGAAGAGATTTGAGATGCAACTCCCCTCATGCAATTTTATCTTCCAGAACAGAAAACAGCTGGAATTTTGTGCTGAAGGTACTTTCACAGTAAGTCGAGCACCCAGCTTCTCCGCTACATATTCAGGTCAGAGAGAAAATGATCAGAGTGACATAGCTTCCAAACAAAACACCAAGTCATTTCACGTAAAATAAAATGCACGTAAGTGAGATGCCAGGGCTGGAGCCTGAGAGCTGGTAAGGCTTCACATCAAAAGTAAAAGACCAGAAGGTCTGTGTGGCCACACTTGTAGAGTAAGAAAGAGAGCCTCCTGTGGCAGACTGGGGAGGGTACGAAGTGTTATCTTGAAGTACGAACAGAGTAAAAAACATTACTGATGTGAACCTCATCCCTTTGTAAAATATAATTTACAAGCCTTTAAAAAGACGATTAGACTTTTTGGTAGAGGTCAAGAAAGGTTTAGCTGACTGAAGCAAATGACACTAATAATATAATCATCTTACATTTTTAGCCAGGGAATTGCAGATGTTGCATATCCAGGTATTTCTGTTAGCTTGTGATTAACAAGGTGACACACTTGAAGGAACAAGCTCAGCAAAATTCTCAAAATAACGTTTAAAATGTACTTACTTAATGTCAACACCAAAAGCATTTACTTGATGCTTTCAGCTTTGTTTTGTTTTCTGCTGCGATGATTTCTGGTTTGGGGATTTTGTGGGTTTTTTATTGTCATTTTTTTCTCCCCCCAAACACATAATACATTGTAGATTGTACACATAATCCGCAAATATTAAAGTTACAGCCAATTTATTACAGATATTATTTCCCTGGTACTGAAACAATGTTTTATATATATATGTATATATAAATATTTCTACATTAATATAAATACATGCAAACCAAATCAGAAAAGAGCAGTCTTGAGTAAAGAATGACTAAACTTGCAAGAAATGATCAGTTGTGTACTTTGCAATGATTTGTGGTCATAATTTTACCAACCTATTCAACCTTGCAGTCTCCAACTCTGATCCCAGAGGAAAAAAACCAAATCCTTCTTGCTGTCGATATTTTGCTTTGCACAGAGAAATCTGTCAGTATCATCAATTATCTTTTTAATATTACGCATACAGGAAAAGAGCTTTTCAGTGCAATTACACATTAGCTGAAAGTGTGGCACACAGCTTAAGAAGCCAGGCTCTCTGCAAAGGAATAGTAACATCACCAAAAAAGTGTGATTTTTCAAGTACCATGCACAGAAAATTGTTGATATAGCAACCAGCTTAAGTAGGGGAAGGCAGAGATGAAGCATTAATGTCATTTTTTCCCCGCAACTTCTGCATGTCTCTCTGAAAAAAGTGACAGCAATATATAAATGATTAGAACTACAACAGGCAGTAGAGACAACAGTAGTTTGTACTGTTTTTAAGAAAAGAAAATCCGCATTGGCCAAGTTTCTTTATTTCATATTTCACATCTTCACTTAATACTGTTTGCTGAATGTTTGAAAAATTGTCCTGTACACCATGAATATACAAAATTTATCTGAAGCATTAAATCTGTAAAAATAGAAACAATTCAGTCAGACCAAGTGTAACTGAAGACACAGCAGACAGTAAAAGGATTGCTTATCTGGGCTGAAGACGTAGTCAGAAAATAAGACTTAAGAACCACCGATTATTAAGAAAACAGAACTACGTAAATTAAGATTTTACTAATTTGTCAGAAGATAGGAGAGATAAAGATAATGGATTTTATTTTAAATCAATAAGCATAATGTCACTTTTTAGAGACACCTCGGCGGTCTAATTACATACAGCTAGAAAACTCACTGCCTTCAGGCACCCTCATATCAAGTGCAAATCTGCGCAGTTATAGAATATATTTATAAAATATACTATATGCAAACATCTTTACAGAGCTTTAAATCAAGCCAAAAAGTAAATATACTTGATGGGACAACAGAAAAAAAATTGATGTGAAAAAAAAAATTGATGCAAAAGTGTGGGCAGTGTGATTGTGGCCCTTCAAAGCCAGAGGAAAGCATTCAGTTTGTCTGCAACAAAAAGAAGATGGGATTTGCACCTTAAAAGTTGACTGGTAACAAAAATGAAGAAAATATCCTCTGCGCTTCTGCAAATTAACGTAAAATTAGCTTCCGTGACATTTTACGTGTTGTCGTTATCTTAAAATATCTTCTAAAGCACAATGTCAACCCTTGAATACCAATAACCAATCACATCATTGAAAGTGAAAGGGTTTCCCAGCTAAATTCAAATTACAAACTACATAATTCTAAGGAGTGCAATGCTCTGGAAAAAGCTTTCAATTAAATTATTTTACTTGTAAAGCTAGTGTTAGGTTTTTTTTTTTTTTAGTTAAAAAACAACTGGAAGCAAGAAAGCTGCAAGAGTACAAATGACCAAATCGGTTTAGATATACCAAGTGAAAGAGTGAATTATCCACTGATGCAGACAGAAACATCCATTTGCTACATTGTTTGCTTCCTTACTTCATTCCATCGCACGTATGCACAGCTTAAGTATTAAAATGCAGAATAATAAATAAAACGGCTCAGATTACTAGCAAGGGGCAAAACACAATCCGTAATTGTGCTCTATCTAGTTTCTGTTTCAGCAGTCTTTTTCTCTTGCAGTTTATAAGAAAAATCATAGTCAGACTTCCAAAAAGAGTCATTCTTTTTTTTTTATCAGAAACTCAAGTTCATTTGCCCAGGTTTATAACCCAAGACATTTCTGTGAAGGAAGCACAGTGCAAATTATATGACTAATAAAACTTGCTTACATAGAAAGAAGTTTACTTGATTAATGTTAACTGGTGTCTTTATGAAATACGTTGTAAAACAAAGATTAAATAACAGGACTGGGTTTGGTTTGTCTTCCCCCCCCCCCCCC
>VZTL01045053.1:0-25058 GCA_013400535.1 Scopus umbretta | reverse complement strand
GGCACCGGCGGCTCGCCCCGCAGGCCGCCTCCGGGGCAGCGCCGAGAGGCGCCCGGTGGCTTTGGCGTGAGGGAGCCTGGCAGTCCCCGGTGCTCCCCCTTGCAGGCTGCCCGCCAAGGATTTCCCTGTGGCGTGGCCGTCTGCGGCGGGCCGCCTGGAAGGACCTGCCGTGGCCAGCTGGGTTCGCGGTGCAAACCTTACTTCGGCAATAACCGCGTAACTTAGGAAAAAAAGGGCGCGGTGATGCAGGCGTGGGGAATACCCATTTCGGCCTGGTGCTGGAGGAGAAATGAGCTTAGCGTTTCACATACTTCACTTACAGTCAAAATAGCCTAGCCCTCGGTTGCTGGCAGCAAAGGTCAAGAACAGGTTTTAATCAAAGGGTTTGTGAAAATACCGTATTGCCATTAGACCACTGATTTCACGCCGACAAAACACTTATTTTGTAACCTGTTCTTTCAGCACCTCGATGTTGGGGACGAGATGGTGGTACCTGCGTTCCTGTACTGTAACTTAGTTACACGCATCTATATTCTTGAAGGCATTTGACGCGTTTCCCAAGCCAAAACCAATCGCCAGATTCTGGGTGGCTGACATCTGTACTGGGGACGAGTTCTGTCAGGCCATCAGTGAGATCTTTTCCAGGTAATGAATGCCCCAAAAGCTCTTTCTGCACAGTTCCTTTTTTGAAATGTAGCTTGCTTTACCTAGGGGTCTACATAAAAACCAGTAAAAGTCTCACTGGTTAAGGTGATAGCTCCATATCAAAGTTCCCAGCCTTTAGAATGTCACCAAATAGTTCAAAAGAATAATTTTAAAGCGTGACAGTTCACAAGAACCATTTTAAGGCTAAATACATATTTTGTTCCCATTGATGTATTTTTTGGTACACAGCAATTTAAATAGGTTTGGGGAACCTGATGTGAATTTAGTATTCACTTAGAAGTTTTTATTAGTAGACCTTCCTTTACCACGAAGCAGGTTCTGTTGATTAGCAGCATGGTCACCACTGAGCCTCAGTTATACCTATCTACCCTGAGCAATGCAAACACCTCCACCAAAGAGGACAGACTATTAACTTCAGCAGGTTCCTCCTGTTACGGCCAACAGAATTAGTATTAGCAAATTACAAATGAAAGGCTCTGTAAAATAAATGGAGAATCTAATGGGACCACAAAGGTTTGCTACGAGACTCCATTTTAGTGAATATTAATAAAATTTAATGTGTAACTTGCATCTACAGCCCTAAAATCCACTATGTTGTATAGATAGAGAATCCCCTTTCCTTAAGCACAAGTGTTAATAATTCGTTTTTAATTAAACTGTCAGATTCTGATATCATAGTTTTCCTGTTGTTCATGTCATTTTAGGTATTCCACAGAAATGTGTATTTTGTTTATGTCAGAAAGATTTTATATTGGATGTCATGCATTCTTTTAAAGCACAGGCATGGCCAACACTAAGAAATGCCTTCCTGCTGAAGATGCTTTATTCATGCGGGGTAGAACTTTAGGAAAGCATGTAACACATCGGAAAGATTCATTACAATGATTCACAATTACAGTAGGCATAACTAACTTTTCAGCTGCATATTTTAGTAATAGTTATTCATATTAAGCATTCCTGTGGAGTGTGCACCAAGACTGTATTTCTTACAGGATTTTTCTGCACACACCCTGATTTTCAGGAAGTTAGGCACACCTATAAAATTCACAATCAGCTCATCCCTGCGTTTGAGAGCCGTTACCCAACTGTTTGAATAACCAGCGTGTCAGCTGGGAACCAGATGGGAAAAAGCAAGTAGCTAGAACACTCACAGGACGACAGTCCTCACCTAAATTGTACAAATGGTCAGCTCAACTCAGTCAAGGTTTTACTTCAAGGTCTAGAAACTACACGTAGTCTTTATCTGCAACAAATGCCTCCGCCATAATTCCTTGAGGATGTTACCAACTAGAGTGAAACAGGGAGAGACAAACAGTATATTCATAATACATCAACACTCAGCACTGCACCTTAACAGAAATACCAGATTCAAATCCTGTTGTGTAAAGAACCATGCAGATATGGCACATTTTGACCCCTTGATGCCATCTCTTTTGGCAACTAGGCAAAAGAGATGCAGGTCATAGATGAGACGAGTTGTAAAATGGTACAAAAAATAGTACATGAAAGCCAATATTACAGCTCTTTATCAACTTAATTATTAAATTAACTGCAAGAAAGCAGAAACAAAGGTTAAACTGGATAAAGACTAGACGGTGACGTACTGAATTCTTAGCTCCCTGTCAATGTGGAGCCCACAAACACGTATGCGCGAGGTGCTGCTCATGCTGCGGTATTGTGCTTGTGAGGCAAAGCTATGCTGTGCCAGGGCACTCACTGCACATTAAGGGTGTCCCAAGTTAGTTTATGGCAAGCTAGCCACTGAGCACTCGCTGGAATATGTCTCACATTAATTTCCCCTGACAGACAACTAATGTTTCAAACTATTCCTAGTAGAATTGAGCACCAGTACAGTGATCTTTGCAGGCAGAGCATAACACCAGAGCAAGAACTTGCACTGCTGCACGTACAGTACAGTGCTGCTATTTCAGCAGAATATCTTTTCTTCTACTGAAGGAAAAAAAAAATAAAGTCAGCATTTCATTTCCCAGCAAGAGAAAGTACACTACCAATAGTGTCACCAGGTGTATCTGGTAGAGCTGGAGGGATTTTGCTGGGTAGTTACCACTCCCTTGCTCTGCACTACTCCTGTCCCTGTATCCTACAGACTTCTGTTGCGTTTGAATATGGAAAAAACTTACTGCTATGGCCAGGTCTGTATTACAGCTGCCATTTGCCCCTTCTGCTTATGTTTCCCCCTTCTGCGCTTTCCCACATGAAGTGCCTAAGAGCTTCTCATGTTCTGTTGTGTTTTCTGACGCAGGAGAAAATTCCATCAAATTCCTTTTTTTCTTCTCAAAGTTGCTTTCAGAAAGAATGGGGAAAATGCTCCTATAAACAAATTACATTAAATAAAGTGTCTTCAAAGTCCTTATAAATAAGGTTTATATAACCAAACATGTTCCCTACTCAGCTCACATTAGGAAACAAAAAAACCCCACATTTACCATTTCACCCTTACCCTCTTTCTCTACCAAATAAATTATAAGTATTGTTACACTAGTGTTTCTCAGCTTCAAGATCAAATTAGCAACATAACCCCTCTCAAAAAAAAAAAAAAAAAGAAAAAAAACAAAAACACCCCTACAAAAAAAAAAAAAAAAAAAAAAGGAACAAAACCCACAGGAATCAATGGGCGATCTCATATCACACTACTAGCGGGCAATTAGCACAGAGAAACAGGAGGATGAATATGGCCATACTTTCACTAGGTAAACAAAGTTTATCTGTAAACAGATTTATTGCTAAATGTAGTCCAAAGTATCAATAGAAATTGCGCGTGCCATTTGGTCTTTCATTCATTAAGCACACTGATCTTTGAAAACGTGGTTCTGACTAATGAGCTGTGTTAAGTGGCCCTTGGATTCTTACTTCGTTGCTATTCTAGTGAAAGATCTGGACTCACAGAAGCTGATGAAAGGAAGAAAAGCTTCATTGCTTCTGCACTCAGATATCAGCTTTTCAACCTAATCTCTAGGACAAGTCTTTATTTATTTATTTACTTAAAGATTACAAGCATCACCAAATCCTATTTAAGAGCTTGCCTGAAGTAGATTTTTGTCATCACAAATGGAAGAAGGATCAAGGATGCAGAGTTCCCAGTTAGGGAGCTTCACTATGAAGTACTCTTCAAAAGTATTCTGAAGAGAACCAATAAAAAGACTGCACCTCTTCCAACCACTCAAGCATTTAATTCAAATAATGCATCATTTGCTTGTTCTAAGAAAGCAGGGAGCATGTCAAAAGATGCTTCGGTTTTTCTTGGAAATTTCACTGAAAACATCTGTGGTTAAGTTTTACCAATTTAATGGGGTCTGTCCAGGTATTGAAAAATAAGTAAAATTATTCTATCTAATTAATCTTTCAAAATAGATCACAAAATACAGCTTTCTTCCAAAAACAGATGCATGTACATTTCAAGATTGAGTGTCAGCACTGGTTCTTACAACAAACCGTAGCATTCATTGCAGAATAGGCATCCTTTCTTCAAAAGGTTTCAAGACACTTTAGTGTATTTGGCTCAATAAAATTTATTATTTTTAAGAGTCTTTTGTTGCTAGGCCAAATAGAAAAGTCATTTAAAAATAAGGTGAATCCAGCAGACGCCCAGAGAAGCAGCTCCATCACTGCAAAAACCATCATATGTTTTAATATCAAATCTTCTGAATTCAGAGACTTGCTAAGGACTTTCTGCAGCTTGATGGCAAATAAACAGCTCCTGTAGGCTAACGAGGCAACTCAGGTAACACAATACTAGTTGACTTGCCTAACAGAAAAGCAAGTTACAATTTCTTTCACTTCACTGTGAGATTTCCTTCAACAGCAAGAGTCATAACTTGACTTTACCTTTGTATCAGAGTATGTGGATGAACTTCTTAGCTTGTACTTTTGGCAGCACTCCTCTTCAAAAATCACTCAGCACATATTGATTGTACTCAAAAAAAATCAAGGCAGTGCTTTGTAAATCCTTGGAAATGTTCTACTCTGAATTTCTAAAGCCGCTTGCTTTGGGTATGACGAGCAAATTGTCTTACAACAGTCTACGCTACACGTATGGTTGGCAGGAAGGATTTTTAATCTTCTTTAATCTTCTCAGTGGAAGATGGTAGTTTCATCATTTTATCTCCAATAAAATACCAGAACTTCAATTATTACTCAATAGGCAATTTCCAATTTCAAGCCACATCTGTTCAAAATTTCTTTTTGCTAATTCATTTAAGCAGTGTTATCACAACATTACAAAGAGTGATGGAAAAGTGTGTTGCAAGAAATAAAGAAAAAAAAGAGATGAAAGAAAAACTGCGAAACACAAAGAAACAAATGCAACTCAACACAGGTAGGGAATAGAGCAACCTCAAATACGTAATACTCCACACACCCCAATTCCTCGTTACTTAACAATCATGACAAAACTATGCCAGAACAAAGACTTGCCATAATAGTTTTCTTTTAGAAGTCAAAAATTAACTGAAGTTGTGAGTGATGATTTATTATATTTATTTTTTTCCACATTGTTTGCCTTGCTGGGATGGGGTATGGTTTGCGTGTGTTTATTTTTTCACCATTTCACAAACCGCAGGCTGAGCACCGGTGACGTGGAAGCAGCATTCTGTCAACTTTCAACTGGGTGTCCCTAATGAGATGCAGCTGTCCAACTGCAGTACAGCTCACTTTTCTGAGTTTTTGTGAGCATTAATTAGCCTCCGTCGCATCGCCTGGTTCCTGGCCCTGTTTTCTTCATACTGGAAGACAGATAAGGATATTAATAGATCAGCTGTTATCATTAAACAGGTAAGTCAAATTTAAAAGTGTAGAGAGCATTTATTACTCAGGAACAGAAACAATATCTTTGACAGATGCATTAGAAATGCAGTTTTTGTCAATATCTGTATATTGGTTCATTTGTACTTTGAAATTAACATTTATTTGATTAAAATACATGTTTCTAAGTTTGAGGTTATTAAGCTAAAGACTATTAGAACATTCTAATACAGAGGATTCAGTTAATCTTATGGAGGAGCTTAATTATGCAGCCATCTGATGTACGACAGCTCCACTTCACGCATGAACTAGGAAAAAAGTTGCATCAGTGCTATTCTAGAGCACAGGTCAGGCTCTTTTCCTTTTAAAAGATACTGATTAATGTAAGCGTGTCTGCCTTCTGAAACATGAATTTGTCATCACAGACTTGGTCTACTTTGGATCCTGGCGATTAATTATATGCACAAAGTAGTATATCAAGATGAAAGAACAAAGGCGAACTTGGGTTGAATGAGGGTAAGGTGGTTTTGGTGTAAAAAAGAAATGCAACAGAGACGGGACTCCAGTGTAAACAGGAATCAAGAAAGCCTTCACAGTTTAGATCCATGCGTAAGACGACCATGCTTTCAAGTATGCCTCTGCACTAGCAAAAGCCTGAAGAGCCTAACTTTCTTTCATTGCAGCCAAAAAGGAAACCTTTTCATGGCTAAAAGAAATGAAAAATTAAAAAATCAATGCATGATTTGCTATGTATTTCATGAGAAGCAAATTATTCTTGGCCTTAAGTTAGAGCATATATTTGTTCAATTTTTTAATAATTAGTATCAAGAATAAAACCCAAGTAACCCACAAATACTCAATTCTCTATAGAATGTAATAAACTACTAAGGAGATTGATTTTGGAAAGGATTTGCAGTTTTTCACTCATTATACCGATTGGTTTATAGCTCAAATAATGGCCTGAAACATTACTTAACATTTATAGAATGCTTAACTTTTTCCCATGCCAATATTTAACTTTTCAATAACCCATCCATGTTTTTAGGTAGAATGAGAACAATGGATCTTTAAAAGCTACATCTGTACCTATTCTATACTTGTGAACAGCCTTTCAGGGGCTTCCTAGTAATGGCATATCAATGTAGCGATATTTTAAGAAGGCAGACAAATATAGCCGTCAAGAACTCCTTTGAATGTAAAGTCTTTAATGGAACAAAGAAAAAGACGATTACATGGAAAGAAACTTTACTTCATTATTTTCCAGACCTGTGCTACAGTTTCTATGG
Organism: Scopus umbretta; assembly: GCA_013400535.1. Taxonomy (NCBI): domain Eukaryota; kingdom Metazoa; phylum Chordata; class Aves; order Pelecaniformes; family Scopidae; genus Scopus; species Scopus umbretta. The sequence continues at coordinate 18,345 of VZTL01045053.1, read as the reverse complement.
CGGGGGGAGAAATGGTATTTGACACAAGCAGATGAAATTAATTCCCATAGACTGACAGAAGGAAAGAGGGGCCCAAACGGCCCTGGCTGTCATGCACTTGAAGTCTCCTTTTTCAGACACTGTGAAAATTATGTCAAAATTAGGAAGTATAATTTCAAGTTAAAAGGTGTGTGAAAACTTCATTTATGTGTTCTGTCATGTAGGCATGACAACCACAAATACAAAGACCAGTTGATACTCTTCTGAGTAATGTGCCCATTAGCTAGTTAATCTACTTAAACTCCTCGAGTCCTCCATTCCTTGCTATCTGCAGATGTAGTATGGCAATGGTCCTAAGCAGCAGTATTTTAATTTAGGCCCTAACTCAGGAACTCATCAGGTAGTTTCAGTCAGCATAACTGACTTCAGTAGTAAGTGTTATTCACACAGAAGTGACCATTACAGCTTTGTGTTCTGTGTAAATACCACTACTAAAAAAAATTAAGAAAAAAATCAGAAACAAGCTGTGAAGTGTCAGTTCCTATTTGTAACATTTGTTTGGTTAAAATGCATTTTTGCCTGGTTTTGCATATCCAAAAATAGACCATGCCATTTGTTAAAGCCAGATTTTAACTGACAAATTTATCAAAAAAAGCTTAAATTTGGTCTCAAATGCCCACACCAGAATGTGCTTACATTTCAAGGCCTATTTATTGATTTGTACTACTCAGTAAAAACCAACTCTGTTTCAATCCCATGGACTTTATTTTTATTAAGCATTTAACTCGTAGTAAATTTGTTTCTTACCTCTTTCTTTAAGCACTTCCGCATCTCACGGTCAATATCATTGCAGTAGCCAAAAAATTTCAAAATGTTGTGCTGGTAAGTTAGGGAGAGAAGAAAAAATTTACAGTTCAAAGGTTTCTTCCTCTGAAGCTCTAAATTTCTTAGAAGTCACTTGCATTTTGCAACATATCCTGGTCTTCTTTTCCTTTTCTCTTTCTGTGAAAAATAATGCTTTCTAACATTTTTACTGAGTAGCTAGAAGTTAGAGCTACTCCTGAACCTCATTTGAGCCACCCCCACCTTGCTGAAAGTTGAAGGTACTCACCATGTTGTATAACCAGACTAAAATAGGATACCTAAACTGAAGCTATGAAGTCCAAATGTAGAACATACACGTTATTGATCTAGGAATCAGTCTTACAACTTTCACTCACACTAGCTTGAATAATGTACAAAAAATAAATATTCTCAACTCCAGTGTGCGGTATAGAAAGATAGAGGGAGATCTAGAGGCATCATTGAGGCAACGTCCTCTGTGCTTTAGTTTTCCTTATTTCTTCATGGCCTAGAGAGGCAAAGGACTTGATGCTACATTGTCCCAACATGAAGAATGTGCTGCTGGTCCAAAAGATGCAGGCGCTAGGCTTAAATGACTGAAATGTTAGAACCAGTATAAAAAAAATGGGGGATTAAGTTTCTCCAGATCTTGAGGTTAGTACATAAGATGCATTTAGCATCTTTATGACGCAGCTCAACTGTGGGCCTGACGCATACTGAAGTGTTAATTTCTGAAAAACTGCAGGCGTTGTCCTCACGAAGGCATTCCCCAGCTAACCTGATGATATTCACCACAAAAATCTGTCCTCTTAGCCAGGATTTCCTGAAGTGATTTTATATTATTGGCCATCAAATCACTCTCAGAATGCATCCTGCTAAAAGGACTGCTTGTTCAGCATGACGCTGGCTAGCACACTACAGAATCTCATAGCAGAATCTGGTAGCAAAGCATCCAAGCAATTCAGAAGACCTGATGGAGTGGAGGTTTCAGTGGATATTTACAGCTATACAATCAATAGAGACAATTTGACCAAGCTTCTAGAGAATGAATGAATTAAAACCAAAAAAGACCATGAAGAAGAAAACAGATGAGAATGAAGTCACTTCACATTTCAGAGGAAACCTATGCACATTTCTGTAGCTGATGAGCAGCTTGATGGATTTACATACCTAATACAGGAACACTATTAAAGAAATCAAACAGTGGACAAGATTTTAGCCAGCAGAACATGACTGAAAGTAGGAGTGGGTTAATACAGATTATGACAAACACTTAACTATAGCAGTGCTATAATTAGCTTGTTTATACCTCTCTGCTTTATAAAGGGCATCAGATGACATTCTGAAGCAGTTGCATGTGATAAATGGTCACTTTACTGCAAGCTGATCTTGCTTTTACAGCATTTTCATTTTAGCTAATACAGATTTAATTTTGTATTCTGTTCCCATACCTGCAGGTTAAATTTCAAGGTGAGCACTCACATTTCAAGCTAAGTCCACTCTTACTAGTGCATACAGTGAGTTGAATCTGTGTTTATTTAGCCAGATTCCAAAGCTGTCAAATTTTTGGCTCAGATTATGAGGAAAAAAGAATCAGTTTCTCAAAAAGAGTTATTATTTCTATTACAGTGATACAATTGCAAGACAATATGCATTTCTTTCAGCTGCCACCTATAAGAATAAGTCTCTTTAAAGCGTGCACTTGGCACCAGAGTGGAGTTGTTTAAAAAAAAAAAAAAAAAAAATCAAAATAATGACATCAAATAGGAATCCCATTAACCTCTCCTCACTAGATGCAAAACTTGATATAATGGGCAGGTTTTAGGTTAGGAATAAAGTAAATCAATGCACACACAGGACACCCAATTAAAAAAATAATGCTTTTCATCCCTCAGGAATATTAATTTAAATTGTAGATGAAGGTTCTTAGCACATTTTGGCATTAGAACAAAACAGCAGGTAGTCACTGATAACTGATTAAGATCTCTGACACTTCAGATTTCAGTGACTTCAGTTTTAAAAAAGTATTTCAATATATTCCCCTGTAATTTTAAACAAAAAGGTATTGCTTCCTTTCAACTGACTGTGAAAGAAGCCGTCTTCATCCTTTCTGTTCTGAGACTGGTAGCACAAATACCCTCTCATAGTTGAGCACAAGACTTACAAAAGTAACTCCTCTGCATGTAAAGATCAACTTCAAACAAAATCAAGATAATATAACCCTGTGCATGACTGTATTATTGCTGCTCCTCGTCCCTTCATTAAGTCAAATTAGCAATAGATTCCTTTGAATCACTTGTTGGCCAAGGAATTCAAGTACACCTTTTAGTTCCAGTTCCCTCTTGAACTCAAGGCACTCTAATAAGCTACATTATACAAAAAGCCTATGATACCTGTATATTAACATTCATTTTTATTTAAAAAAAAAACCACCAAAAAAACCCAAACAAACCCAGTCAACCATTACTTTCAAGTAGTAAATAAGTATTTCTGGATTCTCTAGTCAAAGCATAGAAAGCCCAGCTATTTATATACCAAAAAAGCAGGACAAATCTGAGTGTATTTTCTTTCCTGATTGGATTTGTTTTCACAATTATAAAAAAGTAATGACAACATTTTCATTTTATATTGCCTGCAGAAATTTCATTCTCCAGTTAACTGACAGTCATTTTAAGTGGCAATCCTTTTGATACTACGGTAGTTAACATACAAGGACAGTCTTCTCACTTAATTCTAGCTACTGAACACTTTTAGCTACATTACAACATTAAAGCTGTTTTAAAAAAAAAAAAATCAACTAAAAGAAAGTCTCTACAATCTCTTAAATTACCTAAAGCATTTTTGGCAAACTAAAATGTTAGAATTCAGAAGAAAAGCGTAATTCTTACACTTAATAAAACTTTTAGTTTTAAAGCTTAGGGATGTTCTCTGTAAGAACTTTGTATCTTACAGTTAACAAATTTAGACAGCGCATAGGAACAGAGAGGCAATGGTATGGGCAGTACCACCTATGAGATGGCATCAACAGATTCCAGCGTGCTTACATTTCAAGATATTGCACTACAAGTGCAACAAAAACAAATTAAATATTGCTGAACAAAGCCAGTACAGTATACTCATTGCAAGTGAATTTTAGTGTTACAGCTCTGCTCCCATCATTGCTGTAATTTAGAAATCATAAGAAAGTGCAGTACCACAAATGTTTTATGTTAGTTTAGCTACTTTAAAATCTGCAAAAATGTTGTTAGCCCTATTTCATTCAAAACATCTTCTCACATTTCATGTATCATCAGCCTTACTTTTCTTTCTGTATGACTTTTGCAAAGAAAAATTTAGAATTCTGCTCAAAACAGTAAAGCTAACGTATGTATGGCCTTAGAATTTATGGATAACTGCATTACAAAAAAGTATAAACATCACATCTGAACAGAGGTCAAAATATTGTAGGTTGCACGCAATGGTGTAAACCACTGTTTTCACATTCATATTCAACATTTAAATATAACTCTGCCTCAGTGGAAACTAGGAAATTGAACTTTCAGTGCACTAATACAGCAATATATCTGTACAGAACACCTATTTAGAGTATACGAGAGAACTGGGAAAATAATTAACAATATTGCAACAATGCTGTAGACAGACAGCTTTCATTGCAGGGGCTGACTCTTGTACATCTAGAGGTTTATTACACAGCAAATTTTAAAAAAGGCTTTTAAACAAATGAGATGAAGATTCTATATGCTTGAAGCAATGAAGAGCCTTGAGAAGCCTGAAGACAATTTGGCACTTTACATCCTTGGGTAGATGCCTATTAAGAAGGTGGAAGTCAAACAGTAATTCGCATTTAGCTCTCCAAACACTGAATGTAAGGCATGTCGCACGTCCAGATCCCCATCAACACATCTGCTTATAAATAGACTGAAGCATCTGCCTAGTGGACAGCTGGAATATGGAAATGCTGTGAGCATACAAAAAAAAAGGGCATTTGAAGTGGCTTTTATTATTGTTTTTTTTAAGGGGCACACAATACTAAAGGGTGCAGAAGTTATTTCAGTTCTTAAAACTGGTCCATACTTGTTCAAACTGTAGCACAGCAACTTCTAATGCATGTTTTATTTCCTACAGGAATCACTGGCAAAATTTTACACACAGTTGTCAGGTACCTCTTCAGTGAAAACGTACTAGCTACATTTCATGGCTGTTCTGCCTAGAGGAGGTTTTTCTCTCTATGATCATATAATATTCTCACTAATTTATCTGACACTCATTTCCCCAACCCACCCACTCTTTTCTCTGCTCAAAACTCCTTACCTCCTTGTGACACTTCTTGAGCAGACTGATAACTAGATTACATTCTTCAGTGTGCAGATGAGGAGATAGGTCGGGATGCATCTTTAGTTAGGGATAATTTTAGTAGCACAAGGACAAGAAGATGAGAAAACTTCGCCCTGCCAACATCAAAATATGGAAGTATAACTAGAAAGTTTGAATTAACCACTTAAGACATTATCATATGGTATTATTTTAACAAAAAATATTTTAGCTCAAAATGCAGCTCAATATGTGTAATTTATATTACACAGTTAAAGTAATTAAAACCAGCACATCTCTGTTCTTCTACACAGCTCAAATGTTAAAAATGAACTAGAAGTTTATATTCTTTGCTATCATGGACATAGCATGCGTTTGGGATTTTAATTCAGGGACTCCCTAGTAGCATTAATCTTCCTTGAACTGCAGATTATCTTTTCACTTTCCTACTTCAGTTTTCTTCTTTCTAGCTTTAAAAAAAGCTAAGTATATGTAATTTCCTTTCTACCTTCTACAAAGATGGATCAGAACAGGAAGCACGATGATATTTCATTACAGCACTCTGAGAACTGGCATCTTTTTTAGTTATCTACATGGTTGTAAAAAATCCTGACCCAAAGCTTTGATGATGCTTTAAAAAACAGTACTAATCACTTAAATCAAGGGAGTAATGATTTTTTTTTTAATTATGCCCAACTGGAATGTCCCTTCTTGCAACTTCACACTGTTGTCTCTTGCTCTTTCACTGTGCTCCTCTGAAAAAGCATCTGGATCTGTCTACTACATGAATCCCCCACGCCTTCAAACAGTGGACGTCAGCATTTAGGTTTCCCTCGAGTCTTCTCTTCTGAACGCTAAAGCAGCCTAGCTCCCTTACCCTTGCCGCACATGCCAGCTGTTCCACCCTCCTGACCCTCTTCGTTTCCCCTTTGCTGGACTCGGCTTTTTATTGTCTCTGTTGGACTGCGGGAGCCAAAGATGAACACAGTATTTCAGATGTGGCCTCAAGACCGCCGGGAAGAGGGGAGGAACAACGACTGCCCTTGACCTGCTGGCTACACGTCTAAGGCAGCCCAGTATGCTGTTAGCCTTTGTTGCCGCAAGGGTGCACTGCTAAATCATGTTTTAACTTCGTGTCAACCAGGACCCCCAAGTCCTTTTCAGGGTTCTGTGGGGCAGGAGCAAACTTCATTCTAGAAATAGATTTTTATATTGCCTGCCATTTAAAAAAAGTATTCCCAGAACTAATTTTCAAGATCTGTTGTTGAAAAGGATGAAAGCGTCGTACAATAGTGGCTGAAATAAGATGACATCTTTGTTGTGGAAGATCACTTCACCAGGGAGGGAAGAAGAAGAGTCCAGTTCATACCAGGACGAATGAGCTCATCCTGACAAAATTCTACTTATATGATCCATACTGCCACTGAATTAGAGAGACGCCTTTTTTGTTTGGTAACTTAGTATTTTGTCATTCCCCCTCCTCCCAAAGAGACTGCCTTTCTAGCTGCAATACATCAGGCAAAGACCATTACCATTTGTACTAAGTAGCCATCACTGTAGCCAACACTCCAGCTAAATAGCCAGGCTAAATACTAGTAGCCAGTGGTCCAATTTTACAATTGCAAAATCCCAACAGTCAGCTGCAGTGCTGGCAGCTATAAACTACACTGCTATTCCTAGAACACTCAAGTAATACCTTCGGCTTGAAGAGGTACGTACACCAATTTACCCAACATTTCCTATTGTGTTCAGCTTAAAAAGAGTTACATTCCCACAAGCAAACAAAATTTTAAAAATCCAGACAGATTTAAAAACCTCTTGAGACCTGTAAGAATATGTTCCGCAGAGTGTTGCAAACACATGTAGTAATTTCTTTCAAAAATCTTCCCCCATGCTATCTGGAAGTGTAACATTACACTGCATGCACTCTTAGCACAGAAGTTGGAAACTGTACAAGTTGCTTAAGCATTCTAGTCAACAAATTAACAAATGAACCTTTGGAAATATGACAGGAGCACGACTATAACAGCAAAGTGATTAAGAACCCTGCTGTGATATTGCCACCGGCTTTTGATTGCATGTCACACAAAGTCAATATGTTTTAAATTTATCAGTAGATTTTTTTTGATAGCACTAGAGTTAGCATTCCCTTGAGAGGGTGACCTGTTCAATGACTGCACATTACTTTAACATGTGTGAACCCAGCTGATTATTAAACCTCTTCATCATTCAGCCTCCGACCACTCTTCCTAAAACTGTCATCCGAGCTGGCTGTCTCAGAAGGAGAAAGCAAGACTAGTGCCCTAGTGAAATAGGTAGCACGCACGTCAGCACAGGGCAGAAAGTCAAAGGGAGCATTTCAAGGAAAGATTCATTATTTCTAAACTAAGATTAGTAATCACTACCAATGTTTACAAAATTATTCTCAGATAAAGTGGCTGAAAGCTATCAATGCCACAAATAGATAGGTGACAGTGTACTGCATCAATTAAAAGCCTTCTAATGACTCAAATGAATTTTCCAATGGCACCTCTTGCAGGACAGATGCTAGAAATCAGAGGCCCTGTCACACCAGTTCATAGATCAGTACTCCTGAAATTCATTTTCAAATAACATGCAATATTAAAGTCTTTCAAGTTCAATTGCCAGATACAGTACTTAGCTCATGTAGGCTATGATGGGTTAAAGTAACACAACATCTTACAGTGGTCATGGAAGGCTGAACTGGAGCCTTTAAGTACTTTTGAAGTTCATGACTGAACACTGTTGCCAGTGCTCAATACTGTATTTATGTTTAGGAGTGTCAGATTAGACAGTGATCTATAAATGATCAGAGAAGGCTAAAATATTTTTGCTGGAGGGGAATGACTCGGACAGATGAAAGAGTTTCAAGAGTAACAAGAACGTGTATGAAAAAAGGACAGGATGAGCTATTGGTTTCCTTACTTTCTTTTTAATACTGTTCTCATCTAAAATAAACATAACAGGTTGCCATCTCACCAGAATTTAAGTCCTTGTGGACAGAATTTTATATAGATGGTAGCCCATAAGGAATCTAAGTATTAAAAAATACTGAAAAAAATTTCACAGAAAAAGACTGGGAAAAAGCAATATAAATTGCTCTGAGAAAAATACTAACAAGTGCTGGATAAAGAATGTCAAGGTAAACATGCAATTATGGTAGAAGAAGTATTAGCAGTAAAGTAGAAGAACAGTATTAAGAAAACACAGGAATTGCTTTAGGAGGAAAACGGGCTGCAAAATGCTAAGCAAACATTAGTATCTGAAGCGACTGTTTGGAGAGAAGTATTTAGATGAACTCTTAACATAAAGGCACCGGCATATTTCACTGGGTTGCACAAAAATGGTCTGCCTTTTAATGTGTTTTGTATGAGATTTTGAATTCTGCACAGTTTTTCCTTCCTCGTTAAAAATTACACTACGTATGTATCAATTATTTGGTTGAAATGCCTTAAGAACTAATTGCAAATTTCTATAAATTATTAGCCTCTGAAGGTAGAGGACCTGGATAAAGATGACTGATCTTTCAACTTTCTTAACCAGTTTCTAAATCTATGTTATCTTATCCTTCAGGGAAAAAAATAATTAAGGAATTGCCTGGTTCCAGTATCATGTTCTGCGTAGTTTATCTTAAAGTGGGGAAAATAGGGACTGTTGTAGCTTTATGGTTTCCAACATAAACCAGATTTAAAAAAAAAAAAATCAAAACCCTAAACTTAAGACAGTCTCTGACAATGATACTGAATTTCCAATACTAATATTTTTGTTTAGAAAAATAATACTTGTAAGATAATTCCTTGCATAAGCAATCCTGGGCACTAAGCATTTCAAATTGCTAAAGACTTCCTAACAAGAATCAACATAGAAGTTATAAAGAAGTCATACTCATCCCTAATCTAAAAGCCTATTTATACACGCGTTCATTGCATTAAATATTATTGTGCAAAAGGAACGAACACGTATTATGGAATGCACAACAAAACTGCAGATACCTAGCAAGTAGGCAGAAACCAAAAGGCTGTCCCGGAAGAACAGGCAAGAACACTGTATGCATTTCATTCACACTCCTCTTAGACACCAAAATCCAGGATGAAGTAAGTGCTTGTTTCTCTCCACTTGCTAATTTCTCCTCCTGACCTCCTTATGGGAAACAGCAGTAAAAGGACCTAGCCGTGTGGCGAAAGAAGGGGTTTAGTACTTTCCCACGTCTTTCCCAAATGAAGCATGAGATCAGCGTGTCAGGAGTCCAGGGAAGTTCCTTCCTTTTCTAAGATCTCCCATAAATACAAACTAACCAGTTCCCTGATGCAGAAGGAAAACTCAATTAAGTTGCTGTAGTCTCGCTGATTAGCCTAATGCTTAATATTTCCATGTCTGGGGGACGACAATGTAAAGAAAAGGTTTAAATCTAGATAATTGTTTTCCTAAGGTGCTTCTTCCGTATTTCATTAAAACACATTAGACTATTTCTAAACCAAGTTTTGCTAATTTGTCCATTTAAAATGTTACACAAAAAAGTAATTTAATTTTTCTCAAGCTTCTAAAGTTAACAGTAAAGAAAACTCCCATAAATTCACATATTGCTCAGAAAAATGACTTCTTAAAGCAAAATGCAACCAAACCTGAAGATGAAAAATTGCATCTGAGCATCTACATTGCTAATCATTAGGCTCCGTGACCAGAAATACAGCGCTTGCTTCCTACAGTAATACAAAACACACACATTTGCTGCATACATTCAAATAATACCCACAAGGCGGCAGCATGACCATGCAAACGAGAACATGTACTAACAGAGGCAAGGGCAAACAGATCTGCAAATTCCTATAGAGTTCACTCACCACGTGTAACATTTACTTTTGCACTTCTTTTCACTGTCTAATTTGAACTAGACCAGGCATTTTGGTTTTAAGGTCTCAGTTACATAGTATTGCTCTGTTGTAAGATTATACAAAGTTTCAGCAGAAAAAAGGATTCAGCTCCACACCTAACTGGGTGGGGTTACCTGAAGGTATTCATATCACTTCAGCAGAACTTCTGCATTCCTAGTATTATCTTTCGTAGACAATTTATAAATATTTGTGATAATAACAGCTTAGAATACTCAGAAGCTCAGTCTATGAGAAATCATAGTTGATTAACATCATTTCAAAAAGCCTAGGGAACTCTGAACTAAGAACTCTGTTTCTAGCTTTTAATACCATGGTTAACATCTTCCAGATCAGGATATTAAAACATCGCTCTATGCTGCTATCCTTAAGCTTGTGATTAGGCACACTGAGAACAACCCCTAACTTTCCAAGGTTTCCAAGAAATTTAGCCAGGCGCCTTCACTTTAATAAACCAAGTCTAGCTAAATCTTATAAAAATTAGTCACAACCTCTTGAATTTCAGTCTTGAAAACTATGGACAATTTTTCCATTATTACGTACTAGAATGGCGGGGGAGGGAGGCGGGGGGGAATCATTTAGATACATATCTAAGAAAACTTGTAAATTGTAAGGAATGCAAAAGGGGGAGGGAATTATGTCTACTTTTAAAATGTTTTTATATTATGGAGGTGCCATTTACTTTCCCTGAACCTGAATAATTAAAAAAACCCCTTTGATAAATAAGATTCGTATTGATTTTAACTGTCTTTTTACATGACCACTTTCTGCCAACAGTTCAACGTGCCTCACATCAGCAGAATGAGCGCTCACCTGCTGCTTTTACTAGTATGTACCTGATAAAACTACATCATATCTGATTTCACACTTAATAAAGCAAGTTAAGAAAGTGTTAGTGCTAATGAATAAAGCAAGCTGAACACCAACTTGACAGTTTTATTTCTGGCTAAAATAAATGATCGAGTAAAGCACATCCGGGCATTTTCACCTCCTGGAAATTATTTAAGGTCGTATTCATAGACCAGACATCAGCATAGTTACGGGACAATCAGTGGAATATTTTTATTACAATACGCAGCAAGTCATACTGCACAACGTAGCATTGTATCACAAAAGATTACTGAAGCAATCTCTTTCTATTCCTTCTATGTCTATGAAGATGAGAATATACAGTCAAGAATGACAAGACACAGCCAGGATAAAAATAAAGCATGCTGCAGATGAGGTGCTGTCACCGAATTCCTGTTTTGCAAGCTGCTCTTGTACTTCAGCAGCATCCACCAGACCAGGCTTCATTTAATTACTATTAAATTCATTTCCCAATCTAGCAGGTAAGAACACTAAATTCAGCACTGCTAGCAGAATTTGCTTGCTTGCTGTAGAACTGCGTGTCCCCTTCTGAGGGAAAGGGATCAAGAGGATCGCGCTCCCCCGATGGAAGGTGGAACCTCACCCCTTGAGCGGCAAGACCCCCTCAAGAAAGGCAGCACCCAGCACTTGACAGAAAGTAAGCACTGTTAGCGTAACACAGCTCTGCTATGGGGTGAAAGGGGCTGCTACCCTGTTATCAACAGCCAGGGCAGAAGAGGCTCACGGAAGTAACCCGCGCTGCCGTCAGCCTGTGGGCCCTCAGTGCTCCCAGAGGCCCTGAACGCAGCGACGGGGCACACACCGACACAAGGAGAAGCAAGCTTTCGGCAGTCGCAACGGAGCGCCCCATGTTCCCACTCGGAACAGCCCCTCTGAAAGCCCTCCTCGGGCCACACGGAGGATGCGAGGCGAGCCGAGGGCCCCAGAAGCCCCGAGCTCAGCCAGGGCGCGGCTCCCCCACAGCCAGGCGGCGGGNCGGGGCCGGGGCCGCGGTCGCGCCGTGGGGCAGGCAGGTCGGGTGGCGGCGCTCCGCTCGGCTACGCGGCTCCCTTCGCGTCCGTGCCCGCTGTCTGAGGCCTCCCGGACGCCCCCCGGACCGGACGGGCGGTAACGGCCCTGGGTGAGGGCCGGCGCCCCATCCCTCTCCAGAAGCTCGCGCCGGGCCTCGGTCAGTGAGGGAAACTTCGGAGGGCTTGGGGAAAAATTGTCATAGAAAGCGTTTTAACTCGCGGTCGTTGGCGTCCGCTGAAATCTGTGGTAGTGCTACGCTTAAGATGATGCCAACGTTCTGCTAGGTACGGCTTTGTGCGCCTTCCAGAGGAAGCAAGTCTCCTCAGCCTGCCTGTGCCTTGGTCTTAAACTTCTTCAACGTTTCAGCTTTTCAGGTGGCTTCGTCATGGATGAAACCGTTGCTGAGTATATCCGAAGAACTGTACTAAAAATCCCACGAGATGAAATCAAGACAATGCTACAGAAATGGGGCTTCCTCTCTGAGGCACAGCTGCAAACCATAAACTTCCATCAGATAAAGGAGAACATTTCTCAAGATGTTGTTCAACTTTGTGAGGTAATCCTTTCCTTCGGGAGCTGCCTGTCAGTGACGTGCAGGGCATGTGTTGAAGCGCCATCAAAAAAACCCCAGTCTTCTGAAGAAATGAATTTTCTTTGGCCATAAAACAGCATCAGATGGCAGTTTGTAGTCTGAAAAATGTAAAGCTGAGCTGGTAATACCATCGATTTTGTCTGATTGACAGGAGTGCAGGACTGTCCCTTACTGAGAACGGAAGTCCATGTTTTGAGCTCTAAGTTGCACAAGGTAGATAAAAACTCAGTGTGTTAAACCTTTGAGAAATGGGTGTTTTTCTAAATTGTAAAATAAAGGCATTGATTGGGATGTCTACCTATTACATAGTGCTAATTTAAATCTATTTAGCATAGGTAATGGTAGCAGTAGTTTATATCTTTTAGACTGCTCAGATTTTTTTGAAAAACTTCCTTGGCCAGAACTATTTCCGTTCTGCGTACTGTAAGGAAAAAAAGCTTTCTGATCTCCTCCTTATGTACTCTGATTTTGGTGTACTAGGAGTCTTTATATATAGTATCATAACCCAGATAGTTACAGTCATTATAGCCCTTAAATTCTATAGTTTTTTGTATCACGCCTTTGAATTTCATACTCAAGTATTAATTACAGGGGGTAATTAATCAGATCAAACTGCAGGCAAGAAACTGTTACATTATTGTAAGATAGCAAATGTCACATTTTAAAATAGCATTTGTTTCTGAAACGTTATTATCGTAACAAGTAGCGTCATAAAACTTCTTAAAAATATGCTGTAAAGGTTAAATAAGGAGGAACCAAGCATGTTAAAATTCCTGACAGTGAAATACTAGTCACTGTTGCATAATGTCACAAATACCCATTAATTTTACTTTCTAATTGTTTGTACATCATACTGTGAGGACAACGTTCTTGCTGCCTCTGCAGAAACACTTAAACCTTGCTGAAATAGCTTTTGTTATTGATTTCTCAAAACTGTATTGTGTGCACATTGGGACCAGGTGTGGTGTCTTTGAGGAGAGTATATGTGCTGTGGACTTCAGTGCAGTGTAACTTAAACTACTGATACTGTGACTTTTCACTTACTTACTAAACAGTGTGGTAGAGCATTTTGGACCTGCAGTTCACCATGTGCTGTTACTCTTTCCAGGAAAATTCTGCAGACATAAAGCAAGCAGCTGTCCTAGACATAATTTGTAAGTAAAGAATGAATAAAAATAACATCTTCATATTTTTTTCTGTGTAACTTGATAACACCCTTAATTACATAGCAATTGCCCTAGTGATGTACAGATGCATTTGGTGTAAACAGATTACTTTTTAGATGATGAATCTTACTGGATTTGACCTTTTTTTACAGAAAAATTTCAAAACCTCAAAATCAACAAAAGCATGTTTGCTTCTGCTGAGGTCTAAATAGATGTAAACCATGGTAAGCCACATCCAGCACGCAGTTATAAATGTAGAGACATCTGTTTGTCTCCAGTACATGCCAAACCCTAAAATCAGTAATACCGTGCTCCAGCGGGGAGCGACACAGGCAAAATTATCGGCAAATACTGCAGGTGGAACTCTAACTCTAATATTCCTTCACAACTTGATTATATAACAGTTTAAATCTCAAGGCTTCTTTTAGCAGTCTACGCTTCTGAGTTTGAGTTTAGGCTGAGTTTCGGTCATTTTAGGTAAAATCCTTCTTTAAACATTGAACCTCGGAGATACTCTTTATTAGTTGCTTAACCGAATTAAAAAAGATCTTCCCATCTCTTTTAATAAAAAACTAATTTGTTTTTAAGTTTACTACAAGCGGTAGTTTAAGAATGCTGAATAAATTGTATTGCATTATCAGAAATAATTTTTTTGAAATAACCTCGTCATAAAAGTATTGTAAAATTATTTGTTGCTTTAATCACCATTTCATAATACACGATGTTATTGAGCAATTCCTATTTTTCTTAGACAACCACATCTACCCAAACAAAAGAATGTGGAGCGTTTACCAGATGAACAAAACAGGTAAAATGCCTTTCCTTGCTGTAATCTCACAGTTCTCAGCAACTTACTGCAGTGCTGCCTCATATCATACATTTTAAACACAAATATAGCCTAATACGGACTTTTTCAGTAGAGATGCCTTTAATGTTTCGCTATAGTCTAGTATGGATTTTTCAGTAGAGATATCTTTAATGTTTTTAGAGTACTTTCAATTAGCTTCTCAAGCAATTATTAGAAATTAGTAACCACTAATTAAATATTAACTTTTATAAAACAATAATGAGGCTTACATTTAATATACAGCTTTTTGTATAAGGCTGTGCAACTGCAGCTTTTTCTGCTTAATTTTGTTTCGGCAAAACTGTAAAAACATCTCTGAACTAGTTCTTGTAAACAAAGTTCTAGTTTGTTTTTTTTTCTTGTGTGACAGGGGAAGATACGGAATTTTTTGACTTAACAGATTTCAAAAAAAAAATTAAAAGACAACTTCGATCAGCCTTGAAAAATGTAAGAATAAATCCATTCTAAATTTGTTACACAGCTCTGGTGTCAATAGATTGTTTTCATAACTTTAGCAAGGGTTTGTTTTTTCTCACAGTCTGCATCAAAAATTAAAATGGAATTACTCATTTGGGAATGATAGGAACTGCAGGTGAAACAGGAAAAAATGTATTGCATATCCATTCTAGCACCTCTACAATTATGCTGGAGTGAAATAAAATGTAAGTTTCCCTTAAAATATGATAGGCTTCAAGAAAGGCAGTATGATTATGTTTTCTATCAAATCTTTGCCCTATTTGAAAGTATATGTTGCCTAGGTAAGCTGATATCATCCTGTTACCCAGTAACGATACACAAACAGCAAAAATTAGATCAAACAGAGTATAGAGGTGATCTGAAGTATCCAGTAAGCAGGACAAGAAAGTTCAGTTATTATGACTTAGATTAGTAGCAAAATTGTCTCCATTTCCTTCAAGTTCTGGTTTTGAAATTATGTGTGAGAACTCGGCCCTGGTATTTCATTACATTATAATGACTGAAAGACCATGGTCAATAGCACGAAGCGGTTTCTAGACTAGAGAAATGAGCATGGTAAGAAAAAAACGGAGAGGAGGTACTATCATCTCGCTCTTCTACTAAGCAGCATGCAGATGCCTTTTCCTGCTTTAGCTCACCAGCTTCGTTTAAGCAAGGAAAATGCCTCTGGCTACTTAGCTGTGTCACTTCTTGAGGCACAAAGGATTCCTACTGACAACAATAGAGGGCAACAAATCCAAATCAGGCTAATAGATAAATAGCTGCAGTTCATATAACTATTATAATAGAGTTTTGCAATATTTTCATTTTTAAAAAATCCACAACAACTTTGAGAAGCGATGTTGTTCCAGCAGTTTAAACCGTTTATGGCCTAGCTGGACTAAAAGCTTGACTACACATGCCTCAAAGGGAAGGGTTTTGTTAAAGGAAGTTTTCCCACTCTTAAGTTACCCAGAGTGAGTCAAGGTAAAAAGAAGTAACTGAGGAGCAAATCTATAAGAACAGGAAAGGGAGTCTTCTTCAAAATCCTGATTGTGTATTCTTGAGCAGTGATAAATATATTCAGGTCTAAAATCACCACTTGATCAAAAGTTTAGTGTCTCAAGAATTGGACATAAGGGCAATATTGCCTCTAGTCCTCCATGTAAATGGACACCTTTTTGTTGTGTTGATATTTTCCCAAAGGAGAGAACCAAGGCTTTTGTAATAAGCTATTTTTATTTCCACCCTTCAGAAGAAAATGTACATCAATAGGAACAAAAGTCATATTTCAGTTTGAAAGGTGATTGTTTTGGGGTTTTGTTTTTGTTTTGGGGTTTTTTTTTCAGTTCGTAAGGTTATTGTTTTTCTGTGGAAATTTGATTTAAATACAATCCTGACCACAGTAGTGGGATTTATTTCTTACTCGAGCAGTGGTGTACTGAATTATGTTTGGGGTTTGTGAACACAGGGTTAAGAGATAACAAAAGCTTTCTGGATGTCTGAATGTGCCGGTAAATCAACGCTTTTCTTTTCCTACTAGGTCACCGTCAACTTCAGAGAATATGAGGATAACGCAATCTGGATTAGAATTGCCTGGGGAACACCATATACAAAACCAAACCAGTATAAAACCAGCTATGTTGTGTACCATTCCCAGACTCCCTATGTCTTCATTTCTGCCTCAGTGCTTAGGAGCAACTTGCCTCTGCTGTGTCAGGTACAGAATAAAACTGTGTAGACCCTGACGTACCACAGTCATGTAGAGCTATAATTGTGTTGGATTTTAAGAGGATGGGTAAAGATTTGTCACTTAAGGTAACCTCCTAACTTACATAGTCATGCTTTTCCCTTGGCTCGTGGTAAAAATCGGGCAAAAACCCAATCTTTGTGACCTTTGGAATGGTGCGTCGTGAATTGTTCTAATTTCTTAACCAAGTGCTAGGCAGTATTTGGTTAAATTGTCTCATAGAAGCTGAAGAATATTCACTCAACACAGTTAACTTATGAGCTCGTCAGGGAATACTATTAATTAGTTTTAAAAGGCATTTTCTGTCAACTCGTGGTGGTCAGCATTGGTGAGCTCTTTTTTTTTTTTTCTCTATTTAGCAGACTTCTGCTAATTTTAGTAGTAATAATTTAAGTACTTTATTAATCTGTTGATTTTATTTATTTATTTGTCAGCCAATGAGGCTATAGGGCATATCTGGTTAATCCTGTAAGTGCTTTTAAATATTACCCTGAGCTTAATAACAGCCTATTCAACGTTTTTTCAGACCTAAGAATCCTGCTTGTTAAAGTTTTTTTTTATATTATAAGCACAGTGATGATTAAGACTGATGCTAAAACAATTTCATTTTTTATTTAAAGGCACTGGTTGCTGCTTCCAACTACCATGACATCCGTGAAATGGAGCTTCGAAGTCATTCTTTAAACTCCCTTAAAGATATTGTGTTTAAGAGATATAACCAGGTGAGCCACTTCACAAGTACCTCCTAAGATAAGTCTTGCTTTTTATTTCAGGCCTAGTTCTCACCCCCTAGGAGGGGGGAAAATTCACCACCTCCAAGAGACCATCAAGTTAAAATAATATTGAACTGCTGAGGTGGACAGCCTTTCGTTAAGGTAACATTACAGTGGGCATGTAATTACTTGGTATCCCACCTACAGTCCTTACTATTTTTATTCCTGGTGGTTAAACTCGGTCTAAAAATTGAATGAACAGTTCAGTCCTAGGATTTTTTAGCATCATTTCACTAGGCTTCCTAGAACAATGACTTGAAGGCTATTAGAATGGGCACTTACTCTGCTCGTCCATGTAAAACATGTAAATAGGAAAATGTTCACAAATATAGGACAGATGGTCTTTCCTTGAAATAAAGCTGGGCTTTCTGACTTCTAGTAATTGTCAAAAAAATTGCAAGAATACTCACTTTAAGAATAAGAAGTAAAAATGAAATCCGGAAAGTTCTTTTCAGCTACAGCCTCTAAAAGTGGAAGTGAACTAAAATATTATTTCCACCCCCCCTTTCTCTCTCCATTTAGAACTTCCAAACTTATCATCCGAGACCTCTACAAGAAAGGAATGTAGTGCCAGAAAGTGGTATGTATATTTTAGATTAAACAGCATTTTGAATGTCATTACTGCTGGCTTCTGAAATGAGATTCATAACGGGAAATGTGCATACATTACATTCCCATTACATTACCCATCCCTGGTGGGGTGCCGTTTCCCCATGACTGCCACTGGACACAGTGCCCAGTGTCTCCTTTCATATTAGTTTGGGTTTTTCTCTTGGTAAGAACAAAAAATACAAATGATGGAGACAACTAGCTTATGGACTGTCCTGGTTTCAGCTG
>VZTL01045050.1:8634-24732 GCA_013400535.1 Scopus umbretta | reverse complement strand
AAAAAAATAAAGTGTTGAAAAGAAACTTTACTTTTTGTCCAATTCGTGTCAAATCTACTTACCGCAAGGGGGCTGGGCTAGCTGACCTCTAAAGGTCCCTTCCAACCCAAATCATTCTATGATTACAAAAAATTTCTTCACAGAAAGGGTTGTCAAGCGTTGGGACAGACTGCCCAGGGAAGTAGTGGAGTCCCCGTCCCTGGAGGTATTTAAAAAAAAAATCTGGATAGGATGACAAAGTACCATCTTCCCTTAAATTCCTTCCCTTCCCCCCCCCCCCCCCCTTCCCAACAAAACTATCGCTTTTAAGGGCTCCTCCCCAGCCTCACTTTTTTTAAAATAAAAAAAGGCTGAGCAATCCACTCCCGAGACCGGGATTTATCACTGAAATACTGACATAATCTGAGCCATAGCCATGCAAATTAGGATTCTGTCATACATATGGTGTTGCTGGAAACCAGACAGAACGGGGTTTCGTGTTCCATCTGTAGCACAAGCTCTATATGAACTACATCGAGCACAAGACCGGAGTTCATATCTTATCAGAAAACACCAACGATTTTGTCAAGGCCCCAGTTTAGAAAGAGCTTTTGACTTGATGATATTAGTATTCCTTCGTGTCTGTAATATATAAAGGAGCTATCGTTTCAGAAGAAATAAAAAAACCCAAACCAAACCAAACCAGATTGCTTGGTTTCACCCCTCCTTCCTTTTCTGCCTTCAAATCCCATTGACTGGAGCCCAGATGAATTTTGTGTGAACCTAGCAGAGAATTCGGCATGATAACTCGAGGTCCAAAAGCTGCGCTGGTACAGCGCAGGAAAGAACCATCTGGGAGGGTTGCTTTTTTCACTTACATAGTATCATCTAATCTCCTCCCTGCCAAGTATTGTTGCTGAGACATGCTACCTTAACAAAGAGCCTGCAGTCTTAAATTTCGGAGCTCCTGTTGCTAGTCTGCAGTGATCATTTAGCTGTCACGCTCCCAGAGCTGCAAGCATTTTCTCGCTCGTATTATTGACGATACTGGTGCACAGAAAGAGAGGCGATCACATGTGCTTATGAGTCTCAAGAGCTGAAACGTGTTTCTCTTTTTTTATCCCTCCCTGTTGCTTATATCGTTGGTTACAAGATGGGCACTGTACCTTAACGTACCTTTAAATCTTAAATAGTATAAGGCGTAGCTATACACATTTTCCCGGGAGTTTATCATCTTTCCGCTTAGTTGCTCCTCACCTTTTAACAGTATTACAGGGTCGCATTGTTAAGCATTTGGCAAGGCATTGCGCAACCTCTGCCTCCAGCTGCTTGGTCCCCTCGGCAAGGCAACCCCTGTTTGCGTGTCCTCCCCACCAGCAGTGCTGGAGAAGAGATCCACCTGAAACACAACCACAGCCTCCCTCCCCCCTCCCCGCCCCCGAAACCAGCTGGTTTTTTTCGGCTAGATCAGTTCCCCAAAATGGTTCACTGACTGGCTGTATGAACAGCTGTGCTGGCCCAAAAGAGAGGGTGACTGAAGCTCAGCAGTGATACCCGTTGAGCTTCGTTTCACCTCTTTCTTAAATCGGTAAGTGATCACGCCTTTCTGATCTGCAGACCGCCTGTTGGATGCAAGCCGTGTTCCCGCTCGCGAGGCTCCTCGTCCTCCCATTTTTTGTAAAGAGCAAACGCAACGCCAGCCAACCACAAAACACTTTAGCACATGTTTTATTGTATACAAAGATCATGTACAACAAGAAATCGCTCATTATTTCCCTCCGTTTTCAATAGGCTTGTTTTTGTCTTTAATTAAGTGCATCGTGCATTTAGGGCTTTAATTACATCGTGGCTGCATTGGTTACAGCTGGGGAAGCACAAGTCAGGGCTTCTTGGTTTTCTTTTCTCAAATGTGTAACCTGCTACATCGGCCATGAGAAAGCACTGCTTTAAAAAATGCTGTAAACGTTGCGAACGCGCAGTTTCTGTAATTAACCCTAGAGAAGAGTTTCTCTGGAGTCGTATTTATAAAGCCCATTTTGGAGCACTTCCACTTGGGCCTTTTTGCTTTGCAGAAAAAAGTTCAGCTCCCTGAAATAAAAATGCCGCCACTCAAGAAGCTTTTTCAGCACAACATATCGTAATTTGAATCATAATTTAAATCATACTTTGGCAATTACTCTCTGTGTCACTGGTAACCATTGAAACAGTGCTTCTGCGCCTGCAAAATCTTATCTTGCTTATTCCCCAAGGGAACCAAACCAAAAACTAACCAAAGTTGTAACGCAGCGAAGAGGGCAAACATTGTCGGAAAGCCCTTTGAAAATCTAAAATCTAAATGATGTGAATTTAGTTTTTGTTACTGCACAAAACACAGCTACATATTCCATGGTTTATACATCTTAAATTAAAGGTCCCTCACCTTCCAGTTGCTTCCTGACAGTAGACGACTATTCATATACCTTCTAAAAGTCAGATGCTACATTCAAAATAAAAAATCTGAGATTTAAAGTACTGAGTCCATGTAGCTGCAGCTGAATTCCACAGAAATTACGGATTCTTCGAGAACTTGGTTCAAGTTCCTTACATTTAACCTTAGCCATCTGCACATTGTATTTACTTTCTTGACCACACTTGCGCATTGATCATATATTTCACACGGCTTTCCTGAGAGGCAATAAGGTGTTTTCCTATGTGGCCGAAGGTAATTTAGAGCTCAGCAATGAATACTAGTCCTTCCAATAGACGTTATCCACCATTTATCAAGCAGTAGAAAGTTTCAGAACTTTTCCCCAAAATACTTCTTTGTCACTGAAAAAGTAGCTCACTTAAGGGACCATGTTTCACAACAAATTACTCTCTCCAGTGAATTTCCTTTTAGGTAAAATAATAATTAAACACACCTCCACCCCCCATTTTAAACTGCACCTAATGATTCTTTCCAATGTTTATTTTGACTCATTTAAAAATTTTAGCATCACAGGTGTGTAACACTCAGATATCCAAGGTCTAAACAACTTATTATGGATTACAAAGTAATTAAGCGAGTTCCGCAGAAAATTCAACATTTTTTTTTTCATTTTTACTTTGAATATCTTTTTTTCAAATGGCAGAGCTTCCTACAAAGTAAAAAGCCATGTTCTTGTCTTCCCCTCATCTTCTCAGTCATTTCTTGCTTTCTGTTCAAGCTAATGCTCATTGACCATGATGACAGCCTATCATACCTCCCAGATAAGTTTCCCATACACGCAGCCGTGTACATACATGCACTCCTGCTTAATTAAATAATGACAAGACCTGACATCTGATGGTCTATGTGGATAAACAAGGTTGCTCTCCATCAGGATCCTCTAATCCACAGATAAAACTAGAAGGCAAAGCTGATGGGACTAGCACAAAATTCACATCTTTCGCTTCTGTCATTTTTTCATGCCTGTCTCGTAATCTGCTACTCAGAGAAATGAAAGGACCCAGACCACTGAAGTGCCTTATTTCACATAGGTTTCAGGTATTCAGTTCTAAGGGTAATATCAAAACACCTCAGCTAGTTACCTAAGCTCCCTGCCCTAGGTACGGAAGGGACTTTGGATGCCACAAGCTGGGATCTACAACAGCCAGCAACCTCTGACTTGCTAAATTGCCGAAAGAGGCGCGCGCTTAGTATCTTACCCCTACTATGGACTACTTTTGAACAGGTGGGAAGCTGCTTTAGATAAGGATTCATGTTTCACAACTGAAGCTTAATGATTCTTGCTCACGTCCAACCCCACCACTTCCTTACCACAGCATGGTCGTTGTTTGGCTGCTCCTCTGGAATGAGGGGAATGTCGACACCAAACCCCTGATGGTGTAGGAGGACACAGCACCCAAATCTTCCATCTCCTGGGAGAATACTCTAAACATGAGGAGATTAAATAAGGAACAAACATCATTACCGCCTCCCTCACTGACTGTATTTTTAAATGTAAGCACCCAAGGCTGCTGTGTGTCATGTTGATTCATTCCCGTCAGCGTGCTCAAAGCATAGCTATCGAGTGGTCTCAGGGAAGATGAACTGGGGAATACCACCGCTTCCCTTTTAGGGAAGATTTCTAGGCACTCTGCCCTGGCAGGGTTGAAGCACGCATACAGAAAGGCAGCTTCCCCAGCACTTCGGAAACTTTACCCATGAATATTTGCCTACAAATTTAAGTGGGACTTTGCTTTTTTTTGTTGTTTTGGTTTGGGGTTTTTTTGTTTGTTTTAGATCTGTATTTCCAGTCAACCCAGTTGTAGACAGGTAGCTTTCTACAGAACACGGTGGGCATTAGCACAAGGTTCGTTGTATTCAGCCCTTAGAAACATTAAGGAAAGATCGGACAGTCTCTCACAAATGACCGTGGCCTCCATGGCAGGACTTGGTTACATCTTTTTTTCCCAAGGAAAAAAAAAAAAAAAGATCACAAAACAGACCTTTAAGATTTTAATAGGACCCTGTAGGATTTTTATAGCATAAAGTTTTTATGCGCTCAGCCCAGTTTTTTTTTAAATTAATACTTCTCAGTCTGGATCACACAAAACTACTGAGTAGTAAGTGTAATAATTTCTTCAAATTAACTGCATGCTTGCTTATTTTATATTGTCTGAGAGGTTTGCTCTCTCTTATCTCCAGTTACGGAACCACGTGCCCTTCATTTTTTTGAATGTGTCAGTTTGTTTTGTATCTCATTACTGACTGTAAGAAACTACATGTAAAAATTCAAGTAGATGTGAAACATTACTGACATATGTGCATGGCCAGACTCATGCCATCATGTATTTTTTACCTGCATGTAGAAAATAATTCTTTCTAAAATATTTTTTGGCAGAAAATAATATATTCTCCATGCTTTTTCAGTGACATGAAATATTGACCGCATTTGACCACATTTACTGACTGCAACAATGGCAAAGTCAGAAGACATCTGAGAAAACCAAAAAGTATTTTCTTTCTCTTCTTGTAAAGCTTTTAACCAACAAGCCTGCTTCACTTAAATTTTACAGAAGAATGCTGACAGTTGCAGATCATTTCAGATCTCTGCCATATTTGACTTATCTAAGCTCAGTGTTCATTTGGGTGATTAAAAAGTTAACATTTTAATAATTAATATTGGGGAGGTTACCTACCAGAAAGAAAGAAAAAGAGAGTTTTCAATCAATATAAAATGTGACTTTAAAAATCTCTTCATTGCTATTAACCCCTCAGAGAAGCGTTGCGGGTCATGTGTGGCTGTTGTCAGTGGGCGCTCCAGACACAGCCAAATAAATATGCGACTATACTCTCTGTGTATTCACATGAAGGACAGCACTGGGCTCCAAGAGTACAGCTGGCACCGCAAAATCTGTCACTTCATATATTCTAATGAGATTTCCAGCCCCACTTGTGCTGAGATGACCAATTGAAAGCAAAGTCATTTAATACATGCAACGTTTCAAGCTGTTCTTGTCAACAGACTTCACTATGACTCTTCCTCATCACGTTTGGTATATAAAAATGAAAGCCACCTAATAGTAAAGTCAGCTTAGTGACCTTCACTACTACAGTATCAGGCAGAGTGGACGCAAAGCCTTTAAATGTTAAAACACAGACAGCTGGGGTGAAACATAAGACTTAAAGGGTGACACATTAGATAAACGGGAGGCTGATGAGATGAGACGAGATGGGGTCATAAATTGCGTTAGTCACACTGCTTGACAAATGGTCTCCAGTGGCACTTGCTTCTCAGTGGAGACTTTCGTTGATGATCTTTAGTATTGCACTGGTAAAACTTCATGCAACTTGTTACACTATTGCACATTTGGTACATGTTACCGAGGCGAACCATTCTCGGAGCAAGCTTTGCTAGCATGAAACTCAACATCTGTGCAGAAAGGGGAGACTGCTGCACTAGCTAGGGCTCCCTGCTGCACAGTTAAAGCAGTGGTCAGTTTGGGGGAGGGGAGGAAGAGTCCATGACTTAAAATGGAGACAGGACTCAGGTGGTGACGCTGGACAATGCTTTTGGGGAACCTGGGTGCAGCAGTCTCATCAGAACCATCATGTACCAACTGACAACGAGAGCCGCTCTGAGTAGCAGTTCATGTACATTTTCTTGAGGCACGCTACACACGCGTATGCTTTGCAATCTAAAACAAGCTCAACATAGTATTCCAGAGAATCAACGAAGCAAGAACTCCCCCAAAGGCAAAAACCTACAGGAAGTATTTATTTATTATAAAAATGGACAAAATGAAGATAATTAAATAATTCATCACATGAAGGTTTTTTACCAGTAGCTGGTCAGCATTACAGGTAGGTGAGGTCTCATACATTTAGTTTAGGGGTCCATCTAGAAAACAGGAGCAAAGCTATTAATTCTGAGGGCTCGCTCTAATTTTGTTAACCAAGGCTGGGAGATGGTACAGCTAAACAGTACTAAGGGAATGGCAGAATGTTAACTGTAGAAGGACGTACGCAATAGCAAGGAGGGACTGCGGGAAAAAAAAAAACAAAACACAGTAGGGAGCAACCAGCCCTCTGTACGAGTCTAGGTGACTGGCATGGAAGTTCTGCAGCATGCAGCCTGGGAGGTGGCCACATCACAGTGCCTCCACCGCTGTCTGAGCCTTTGCAAATACACCCCTTCATGGCATGTCAAAGAGAAGTCACAATGCTGTACTGGCAATATGAGTTCCACGCACATGGTGACAATGCAAGACAAACAGGGCAAGAAACACAGAATTTCCCATTC
Source organism: Scopus umbretta (assembly GCA_013400535.1). Lineage (NCBI taxonomy): Eukaryota > Metazoa > Chordata > Aves > Pelecaniformes > Scopidae > Scopus > Scopus umbretta. Next base: position 18,007 of record VZTL01045050.1, on the reverse strand, counting down.
CACCAAATGTACATCTGTAATAAGGCGAGAAGTTCAGGTAAACACATCTTACATGGTGCGGGGTTTTGTGTGTGTGTGTGTGTGTGTTTGTTTGTTTTCTTCCATATATATGATAAAAAAGAATTCAAACTGTTTTCTATTTTAGGGGACTCTGGTGTCCACAGAGAAGACACATGGATCAATGCAATACACAAATTAAACATCTTTGTGTAAGGTTCTGTGATTCAAAGGGTGTACCTATTAACTGACGCAATGACAAGAGTTTGGATCTTCACTAGGGGAATTCAGTGGAAGGAAAACTTTGGCTCTAGGCTTCATACTTAAAGACGGGGTTGTGTGGACTGTAGAGTCAAGTTTGGCATAAGCAGTCATGGATTTGAGGACTCATCTGGCAAGGTCCTAGATGAAGGCATCTATTTTCTCAGAATCAATGTTGCTGCTTCTGATCCATTCAAATTTTCTTCGTAAAGCCTGCTATGCTTTTTAGAGTGCTCCGAACTTAGATTCATGAACGATATGACACTATTGACAGGCACGTGCCTAAGACTTTCACAGATGACCAGGAGAATTACTAAAGGCCAACTGAGACTCTTACCTTTCAAACTCACTACTCCCTCTTCTCTGCAGTGGAGCTTGGACCCGCAGCTCGTAAACTCAGCCTGCGCCGCAGCACAGCAGAGCCTGCAGGGTAGTAGTCTGCCTCTGGGGTTACTACTCATTTCCTTCCCAGCTGCTTACAACTGCAAATCTTTCAAAACACAAGTGTCTTCCCTTTCCTAGCCCTGCCAGACAGACACCCTTATGACAAAGCAGGAAAACACTAACTAAGGAAGTAGATGGTATCTGCCCATCTATTATGACTGCTTAGGAAGTTGCAACTCCTTCTGGTTCTGACACAGCTCTTACTGCAGCAGCGTCAACACGTCAGATACCCCTTTCATGGACTTTCTGGAAACTTTCAAAATGCGGGCAGTTAGCCATGTCATTGCACCAACTAGGCAGGGAGCTTCGAGTTTGCAACCTATAAACTCGTGTCCTCCTCGCCTTCTACAAGGCAGCTGCACTCTCAGCCGCAGTGTTGTAACTTCAGTCGAGCTCCCCGTAAAGGCTGCGTGAAGAACACACGGCGCGGCACAGGAGCAGGCAGCAGATACTAACTGCTCTGGCTGGAGGTGCCCCGTTTCCCCTGGGTGTGCAGCAAAGCGCGGCAGCCCAGTGCCACAAGACCAGCTCTACACATCAGGAAACACAGCAAACAGGGTAAGGGGGAGAAAACCGTATCCGAATTGTTGCTAGTACAAAACTTACTGCTGAGACCTGAGTTTAAAGTGAGAAATTAACAAACTCTAGCTATGAGACAGCTTTGGTAAGATCTGAGCCATCTCACTTTGGATTTCTTACCTTGCCACAAGGAAAGCTGCAGCAGAACTGCTGTCATGTTGCCACTTACAGTGTTCATACTGACAGTAATTCTACCTTCTCCTGTAACACCACTTTACTGTTTCGACACTGAATAGTAGAAAGACTACAGTTACTAGTAAAAAATGAGCGAACTGCTCCCAACATTAAAAAAATCTATTTTACTAGGTTAGATTAACTTGTAATTGAAGACTTAAGCTATTCCAGGACAGTGACAATAGTTTGTTTGAAAACTCTCTTCTGAATGTGTGCATACGTTAGGGTTCCATTTAGGTGGCGCCACTCCTTGCATAAAATTCACTTTGCATAATTACAGGCAGTTTTGCAAAATATTTATTTGTAATCTTCAGTGCTTGCATACCACATTTTTTTTTTCTTTCAGTTTAGAATGTTTGTAATAGCCTTCCATTGTAGTTCTTTAAATGGGGCTAAGGATTGATTTCTGCAATACCATGGAAAAAAGTCTTTGGATACTCATGACAGAAATGACTAGTGGTTTAAGACACTATTTCTTTCTTCTGCTTCTAGGCCCTCCACAATTTGTTACTACTTGTTTGCCAGGGGAAAGCATCCCCACAGAAAAGCAGCCGGCTGGGGCTGCGCGTACATGCCTCAGATGCAAAGTCCAGCAATTTTCCTTAAAGTGCTGACGAAAGCTGGTTTGTGCTAAGCCAGCAGACTTTGCACTGAGGCACATGCAGGTGCTCCACCCTGCCAGGCCAGCTGCAGCAGGGACGGGACAGACAGCTGGAGGGGCTGTGGCTTGAACAACCTCAGCACAATTTGCCAGGCTGTCTCTGTCCTCATCCCTGGACTGAAAGAGTGGGTAAACTGCTTTGTTCAAAGAATAAAGGCAAGCGTTATGCATAACCTGCGTGACGGATGAAGTAAACCTGTGACTTCTCCCATTTCCAGGCAGGAGACTTCAGTGGGAAATTCTGGTTCATTGAGTTCAGAGCATTTAGTTCACAACACCTTCAGGTTTGGTGGCCTTCTGCCGAGGCCAAGGTAGAGGTAAAACCTTTCCATGGTTACTGCAGACAGCCAAGAGCAAAAGGCGTCCTCTGAGTTTTGTGGTTCTGCATCAGAGCCACCAGCTGAGATTATTACAGACAGCGGGCATGTTTACACACCGCAGGGAGGCCCGGGGACTGCAGGCAGCATCACGGCCTCAGGACCGCACGGTGCCGATGCACGCACTGGCTAGTGCACGTGCCAAGAGCAGGCCGTACCACCCTACGCTAGCTGGGCTGATGGCAACTCTTTGCCAACTGCTTATGGCACGAAATGTAGATACCCTAGCCTCATGGGCTTCAAGGGAAGCCACGGTAAACGTGCTAGCTCATATGGGATATTAGGAAGGAATATAAGCACAAAGAGAACACATCAAATGTGCTATATGTAGGGGGATTGATGGGGCAAGAGGCATAAGAGAGACAGAATTACGATCTAGCATACTGCATGTCATTTTTAGAATTCAGCAAGACTTTCATGTNGGGGATTGATGGGGCAAGAGGCATAAGAGAGACAGAATTACGATCTAGCATACTGCATGTCATTTTTAGAATTCAGCAAGACTTTCATGTTGAACATGAAACATGTTGATTCATATTTTCTAGGCATTTCTCTCTCCCTTTTCATTAGATGCCAAAAATCTTTATCATTTTCTCCATGTTTTGTTCCCTGTTTCCTTTTTCCCTGTGCACATTGTTTCTTCCCATTCTCTGAGTATTTCTAAAACTCAATTTCGCAAAAGCTCATTTTTCACACGTATCAGGTTGTAAAATACAGGAGCTAATTGTTGGCCATTCTCACAGGTGTAAAGATAGATCTACAATTGAAGTAAAAGTGTTGAATGGCTGATTTTTTTTCATGTACAGACAAATCTCATTATAAAACTATAAAGACTAATTGTCCTGCTGTCCTTCCTAGATACATAGTTTAATTAATACTGAATATATTTAGTTTTCAGAGTGCCTCTCCCACACACAAAAGCCAAGGTAAAGTAGGAATATTCAGTTGCTATATAATGGGAGGATATTTATAAAAAACAAAGCTACATTCAGCAAAGCATTGTTCATTTAGATGGATGAGTTGAGAGATGTAATTAAGTCTAACTTTAATGTGAACCTCTGCATGTATGATTAAGAACCCATACAAATAGCCAAATTAGATTTTTAACTTGACTATGCAGAGTTTGCAACCCAATTGTTTTGGTAGACATCACAGGCCTGGTTTTACCAGTCTGTAGCTCTACAACTCCTTGGATCACAACAGCTTTGCATGGTGTAGCAGGGAGGTGATATCTGCATTCTTTTATATGACTAAGTTACGCTGTCATGAACCTAGCATATACAAATTAAGATTCTTCATTCCGCCCACAAAAAGGAGTAACTCATTTGAACAGAGAAATATTTCAGACATAGCTTGAAGGGCATTTTGAACTAGCACAGCCACGTTCATTTGGTGACAAACACTCCTCTAAGGTCTACACACTCCTACGTGGTCTCTGCGTAGGAGAACTCTAGCTAATTAATTTGCCAGACTGGATTTCTTCTTCAACTTACAAAGTGATGGGAAATGCATGGATGTGACACAAAAGATTTGCTTCTACAGGAAATAGATCAAAATCCCTGGAGAAAAAAGACATCTGGCCACTAGATGGTCACTATATTCGGTGGTTGTTATGTTCAAAGTGCGGTGCAATGCTCATTGCACAGCAACTAGTTGCACAGTGCAGCTCTTCCTTTTTTATTTCATGTTTCAATTTCCCACATAGAAAGAACAGCTAATGAATGGGCTCTGCCTCCTTGGCACTTTGTCACTGCCAACACTTCTTCCACTTACAAAGGTATTCTTTAAAATGATACAATTTCCCAGCTTTCTTCCACCGTCACTGTCCAGATCCCAGTGAGACCTATGGCACGGCACTCTGTGGTGACATGAGAGATGTGGTAACAGCTCGTCTGACATGTTCTTTTTGTTTCAACGGTAGTACCCAATTTAAAATACACAGCGGTCAACCTGAACTCACAAGCTCTCAGCAGCCAGCAAAAGCACAGCAACCCACACTCCAGGTAATTGAGATTCTTAGGCCTTGCAAAAGCATAATTAGTCTGAGACCACTAATATCTACAGCTGGGGGAAACATCTTGAGCCAGCTTTCACAGAAAGTCAGGACTAGCTTCAGTACTGAGGCACCTTTCTGAGGAACATGTGGAACAGGGTTTCCACATTATGTTCAAGCCATCCCCACTACAGTAAGCAGGTGGCTTGCGAGACTTTAATCCACTTGCATTTGTGAGTTGACATTGAAGAGTTTTCTTTCTCTTTAAAACCATCAATCAATAGTATTTCCAGATTTAGGAAACTGTCACTAGCCAGAACCTGGACAGGAACTGGGTTTGCAGTTTCACGGGAAACTTCATGCTGCCAATTTTTTTTCCCATTTCAACCTAATAAATTCTATTTTTCTGTAGTTGCAATACATTTCATACAGAGTTCAGATCTCTTTGAATTGCTTTAAATAAAACAATTGACACTGTAAAATTTTCTAAAAATGGTCAAAATGTTCTTTTCTGAACGTTTTTTTTAGTGCTTTATCAGTTTTCCTTTTCCTCTGATTTACATTAACTCAGCGTATTTTTCAAAGCATTTCATTTTGGTCAGAAATAATTCTGCATTAACAAAAAGAATCTCTGAACAAGCTATAAGATCCCATCTACTGTATTTGGTATACACCCTTCTATTTCTTTCTCTGAGTTTACAGTTCCTAGAGAGCCTTATGTGCACCCAGAAGAGGAGCGTAAAAATTACGGCAGTCATTCTGGAAGGCCTTAGTTCAAGACGTTTTTTTATGGCTTCAGTGGTTATTTCTTTAAAAATATTCTTGGTAATATTGCTCTAGTACTTATTTATACCTGAATGAAAAATTCCAGGAAGAAGAAATGCCTAGCTGTGCTCGAGTAAATATTAAAATCCACAGCAGTTTAGAGAGCCACTGCAGAGCAGTGAACCACTGAAAGGAATCACTGAGTGAAGAAGCCTCTTCCCCTCCCTTCGAGTCTTTTCCCTATGAGAGGAGGCTTTTAAAGCTCTCATTACAAAATAGAAATATTGAAGGTCTTTTGCACACGCTAAGCCAAATGTACTGTAAGAGCTACTCTTGGATACAGGCACACCTCTGAATAGCACTGTAAACTCCAAACCCTTTTTATGTCAGCCTGTACTTCAGCAAATTAGGTTCCACCTCTGTGAGTAGAGTGGCAGTGAAGTTCTTGGTGCAGCAAATTTCTTAATTGATAAATGAAATGGAAGAGATGAGTTGAATCAAGGAGCTCTAAAATGATCACCAACTTACCATATTCACTGTCCCTTAAAAGGACTAATTGCTTGACTTGTGGCTTGTATTTTACCTTAAGGAGTGGTGGATCATTTTTTTGTCTGGGTCCCGGAACTGAACTTTCAGAATACACTGGAAATCTCTCGATTTACCAGGCTCAGTTAAAAAAGGTGCATGTACAGCCTTTATGTAGCATTTTGACAGACTTTATTTTCTGCTTAAGTGATTCAGTTTCCCCTGGATACATATGGCCCTCTCTTTGTTAAGCAGAACTGTAATTGCATAGAAAGAGGATGAGGTCATCGACTAAGTTGTGATACATACATTAAACAAGTCATTTCAAAAAGCCTTAAATAAATTAAATGTTCTGTAAGTAAAATCAGATTCTCACCTCCTTTAAACGTTAGGCTGCCAGGCTAAACGAGAAAAAAAAACCACATAGTAATTGTTAATAAAAAGAAACACTGATAACAGCAAAAAAAATAGCATAGCCATTATACTCAGAAGAGCCGGTAGCCTTCAGACTTTTGTAGCCACCGAAGTTTCAGAGTCAGGGAAGTTTTTTATGTCCTAATCGCTGTAGGAGAGCTGAGCAGTTTTATTGGATGAGAAGGATGAATACAAAAGAATCTGGCAACAAATTTCAAGATCCAGATACTTAAAGAATTCTGTTTGAGTAAAAGTTTAACACTAACTTAATAAGAGGATATAGCAGTGCAGTGCAAAAGAGGACAGCAAGTTACAGGACTTCTTAACAGAGACTGTCCAGCACAAAGATGCCAGAGGTCAGTGCCCACCTAGAGGATTGTCTAAAGTAAGTCAGTCAGTGCATACATTACCTTTGAAGGCTGTTGGTGACCTCTCTGAAGTCCAGTTTTGGGCAGATCCAAAACTGTGAAGTTGGAAAGGCAGTCCCAGATATGGGTGAAAGTGCACCCACAACTTCAAACCCCTGAGCAACTCCAGTCTCACAGATACAACTGAACAGGTTCCTCATGGTCAGCCTGTGAGAGAGCTGTGGGGACAGCACGAGGCAGGTCAGAGGGCCTGCAGTACTTGCGCCTGTTCCTGAGACAACTCTTCAAGTGCAAAGGCTGGTCAGTGCTTTCTGAATACAGATGTTCTCACCCGCCGCTGACAACCACAAGTGGAACAAAGCATTAGTCAGAACTTGATGTCAAATAGTTTGCCTGGCATAAGCACGAGCAAGAAGACTTTGCCCTCAGATGTCAGATGCATCATCTACAATATTCTGGAAAAACAAAAGCCAGGTATGACAGAGAACCTGTAAGGGAAAAGAACGGATGGGCTGATATTCCTAAGAATGGCTGGCTGATCTGGTGGCCCACAAGTCAGGTATTGGGCACATAAGGTAGTCCTAACTCACCACCTTTTCTGCAGTAGTTCTGCAGGAGCCAGGGCATGACAGTGGGTGAAAGCTGGTACCTCCCTCTGCATCTGTGCGTGGCACCCTGCCAGGAGAGCCCCAGACCTGGCAGCCAGCCTCCAGCACGGTAAAATTGGGACTACCAATGCAAGTACTGCCAGGTACCAATACTGCCAAGGGTATCTAAGACAGTTTTCTTGTCTCTCTCACAAGCCTCCTCTGAAGGGTAGTACAGAATATGCAAGTCAGACTTCTGGTCAGGAATCTCCTGGAAGATCCTCTTTCTCTCTGCCGACTAAAGAGGGAGTCCTTGGAAATTAAAGTCTTAATTTTCCTGACCAAAATTAGTCACCTAAAGCTAGGGAATGTGAGGACCTTATCCTTTCTTCAAGGAATTTCCCTTGGGCAAAGTAGACAAATTTTTAAGGTTTAAAAAAATGTTTTCTGATAAGTCAGTGTTTGAGATTCAGCCAAATACCTTTACATGATTTCCAGAAATGTTGGGGTGACAAAAACTTCTGTTAATAGGAATGAAAGATAGAAACAACCCAGAATCCCCAGGCTGAGTAAACTACAACTTTTGGTCACTTCTGGAGTCTTGTGGTGACACTGTTATCTCTTGGAGTGAACATTTTTCTCTGCCGATGTTAATAAAACACTTACTTAAAGAAAATTATTGATCATATTCTTTATTATTGGGATTTTAGATGCCCCATTCTATGTGGATGCAAGAAAAGGGTATAATTTCTGGTTTAGGAGAGGTTGCAAGTCAAATAAAGTTTACTAAAAAAACCCAAAACTATCATGGTAAGCCAGTCGTCTAATACGATCATGGCTCTACTGTATTAATGCTCCACAGAGGCTACAGTGAGACAGTTGTTGAAAGCTGCGTTGTTTATTGTCAACCAATGAACTTAGCAGGGGGAGGGATTCCTGTCATAAGGCAGGATATAAGGAAGGAAAAATGAGAGTGTATTTCTGTTGTTGTCTTTATTCTGTACTATTCTGTATAATCCAAGTAGCTGATGGTGCTATTTTCTTGGCAGCAAAACAAGGAGCTGTTGTAATTAGAAGAAGCTAGACAATTTTCACGTGAAACATGTTACAGCTTTCTGAAATGCTACGGCAAGATTCAAGGTTATAACAGAAGACTGTGGAGAAAGCCCATACAAATGAAACAAGGAAGAACGGAACTGGACATGCTGATAATGTCTTCAGCTTTCTCATGGGCAAAGTCAGCCAGTGACACTCACTAGTCCTACAGGTTGTCCTCTGAAGTTGGTGGTGATGTTACGACTCAGAGCCACCACAAGACATGTTTCGAGATCCACCACGTCTAACCCTGCCATCTGTATAAACTCCCCCGTGAGCGAAGGGCAACGGCAAGGCTGGGCCTTCACTGCCAATACAAACAGCAACGTTTTTAATTAACACTTTACACAGCAAAAAAGTAGTCACCTGAAAAACATGACTTTCTTGCTGAAATATGGCATATAGAGAAATCAGTGGGATATATTTCTTTCCCAGCAGTCAGACACTGCAGATGCACATCTCTCTCTCATCATTTTCTCTTCTGTCCCCTCCCTCTCCTAGAATGAATGTCTTTGCAGAATTAGGAGGGGAGAGAGGGCAGAGAACATCAGTTGACAGGTTCCTCTGTAACCATGGTGTTAAAATTGAGAAAGACAGTATTTACCTTTGTAACTTTTTTGTTTAAAGAGACAGCTAAGCGTAGAATAACATATCAAATGCAAGCATTTTGAAATTTTTTACAAATGCATTTCCCTTGCTTTTTACATTGCGGAGTTATGTCAAGGTTTCTTAAGAAGGGTGTACATCACTTGTGCTCCAGAAATGGTACCCAGTCCACTAGAGGTTGCTACAGAGTGACAAGAGAGAGACTTCTGCAGGAGCACTAGTCTTTTTAGCCCAGAGCACCAAGCTCTTTACCAGGAACTGTGAGAGATTAGCTGTCTAGTTTGCAGCACTGAAACCAGGTGCCTGGAACTGTCTGGAGTCAGTACCTGCCTTCAGGATAAAAAGAGATACTGCAGGTTCTGGCTTCACACAATTCAGTCTGGGCAATTCATTCCCAGATAGTTCAGGTTCATCTTTAAAGCAGTGAATAGATAGGTAATTTATGGCCCAAATGCTCTGAATTTTTTCAGCAATGTAACATCATAGCCATTCAGTATTTGGGGGGGGGGGGGGGGAGAAAAAAACAA
>VZTL01045041.1:32503-50726 GCA_013400535.1 Scopus umbretta | reverse complement strand
CCCCCCCCCCTTCGCTGACATAGACAGTGGAAGCAGTTTAGTCTTCTTCACACTGTTAAATGCTTGCCAGTGGCTACTAACGCTTTCTCTTGAGGCGTTGGTACGGTTCCATTGCAGGCTCTGCAAGTTCATTTTGATCCCTGACTGATGAGGTTCTTGGAGGTGAGGCTGGATTTTTTGGTAATGGTATTAGTTCAGCCTTGCAAAATATTACTTGCCTGAGGTGAGTAATAGCTTTTGATGGGTAAGTAAAGTATCATCAGTCATCATCATAGCAAAGGACAGGCAAATGATTTTTATGTCTGAACTGGTAAGTGTTCAAAGCAGTTCCTGAGACCAGATTAGTTGTGCCCTGCGAGAAGTCATGAATTTTTTTTTTGTTGTTTCTGTTTAAATTGCAGTTCAGTTCTCCACTAACGTCGTAAGAGTGACTGACAGATCTAATGTGTTGGGCGTTAGACACCACTGCCAAATCTTACAAGAAACTGGGGATGCACAGAGCTCTGAGTGCCAACTCACTTTGAATGCGTATATATTACACTGAATTAAATGACCAGCTTTGCTAGGTTTCCCATTCTGTTTTAGGGAAGAAAGGTATTTTGTAAGTCGGTTATTCCCAGAACAGCACAGTATCAGATGGTTTTCTTGATGCCAGCTGCTCCTCAAATGGAATTTTGCCTCCTGGTACATGGAGGCTTAGCCAGAAGGGCTGTGAACTTCAGTTACTTGATTTACAGTCTTTGGGTTTATTGCACTGTTGTGTTTCTCGTATTTACCCTCGTATAAAGACACTGAAATCCTCATGTGATTGGAAATCAACCTGGCAGCATCTGAGATGGGATTTCTGTCGAAATGTGTCTCTTCCCATTAGGTCTGATGGTGTAGAGAAATACAGTGAACCCCCATCCACCCATTTAGCCTGCATGCTTTTATTTGTTTGTAAGAACTCATGCCTTCTTTCTTCTTTCTTTCTTTTTTTTTTTCTTTTTGGTCTCCTAACTAAGGCGAGGTGGATGTTAAAAGCCAAAGCTGGTTTTCTGCTGCTTCTATGATGAAGCAGTTTCCCAAGGCTGCATTGTGGTTCCATGGCAGAAACGAGATCAAAACCGGAGTATTTCTGACCTCCTCTGCCTGTGGATTCCCTATCTAAAGATAAAGCACAGAGGTCTGGGTCGTAGCCTGTTAATTATGAACCATCATCTCTGCCAGCATGGTAGTCATTTATCATTTCATAAATCTGAATCTGTGACTTGGGACTGAATGACTCATCTTAGTTTTGCTGTATCTTCTTTTGCGTTCATGTTTCTGAGTCTTAAAACGTTCAAGATGAAAAGCAATCACAAATAGGGACAAATGGGGAACATTCCTGCTTGACTACGGCTCTTCAAAACGTTTCAAGTTAGTTTCTGCTATCTTTTTAATTGCACAGTTTGCTTCCCTTTATTGGGCTATCTTGATTTTATTGTAAGTTTTACTGATAGGGAGCATTATAAGAAAAGTAATTTCTTTATTATATTTTTCTAGGAGTTTTACTGGATTTATAAAATACAGAGTTGAAAAAGGCCCGTTATTGTATCAGGTCTCTCTGGTTAGCACAAGAATATTTTCTACCCTTTAAATAAATTCTGCAACTTAATTACTTCTGTCCAAGTATCTTCAAAACTCCTTCTCCCGGAGGGAGCTCTGTAAATAGTCTTGGTGTTTGAGCTTCGTTATTTTTAAAGCCCGAATGCAAAGAATAACATCTAAAAAGTGATGGTTTTCCCCTTGCTGAAACTGGCATCAAAACACTGGCTACAAACAAGTGTTTATAGATGTACAAAGCTACATCAAATATTAATGTACGGCGAGCCTTTGGCTGCAGTTGTTCAACACATAAAGCTTATTTAGTCCGATTCATAAACCTCCGTACAGCCGCGGCATGCGGTGCTGATGCGGATCTGTTCTGTGTACGTAGCCAAGGACACCAGCTGCGGATCTTCCGCACCTGCAGTTCAGTTAAAACCAGTGGAAGCTGAACGGGCTTCTGCAGCTTGACTGCTGTGCTGCTTTGCTCCCATTTTCACCCTCCTGACTCACTCTGACTAGCCTGAGCGCTGCTAATCTTCTCAGTTATGCGGGATTGTAAGTAGCTGGAATTTTATATCGTTTGCGGGGAAACTCCTCCTACAGGGATTAGATTGTGATACCCAAAGATATTTGGTACTGCAGTTTTCAAACGTCTGTCCTGCTTTTGACCCAGTTAAGATAACCATAAGGAGCTGTGATGCTTGAATTAGAGTTGCAGGAATGCTCATGCGTCATAAATTATCCTACATCAGATTTGTGGTTTTGCCTTTGGCTGAATTAAACTTACACTCTCAACCTGTAGGTAGAAGGTCTAACACGTGGAAAGCTTCAGATCAGGAGTGGAGTTTGCCTGCCCTAATTTAAGCACTCAGCAGTTAAAAACCTGCCCCAGCCATGTATCTTAAGGCGCTTTGCAGTTCTCCAGGAGAGAAAGTCGGCCAAAGGCAGGTCAGGCACATGGTCCTTGGATGATGCCTGCTTTTGCTCTGAGTTAAGGGCTCAGAGTGACTTTGCTGAACTCAAGCATTCAAAGGTCAAGCGAAGACCCCCACCGTGGGCAGTTTTGACCCATTCCCACAGGAATGCAGTTAGACCTGTCAGCTGGGCTGTGCTTTTTTGAACTTAACGTCAGTGGTTTTGCTCACACTGGAAAAATGAGTAGAGCTGATGATTCAAGGGAAGGTTGTGAATCTTTTTTTTTTTTTAATTTTTAAAGCAAGCAGTTATGTTCACCAACTGAAAATATTCAGGTTACGTTTAAAGGGTAGAAACATACAGCTAATTTATGGTCAGTGTTTGGTTAACGTCTACCACAAAAATAGTAGGGGAATTGGATATGGGGAGCCCACATAGCAGTATGGCTTTTAGTCGAGTCTTCTAATGGAGCCCAGTAGTTTGATTTGCTGGGATATAAAAGCAATACGTGGAGCTTAAGCATTTTAAGGGCTTTATAGCACTTCCAGCATGGAGCCTTGACGTTATGGCAGAACAGAGGGACCTGGCAACAGCCGTTAGATGCTGCTGCTCCCCCCGGGTTGTACAGACTGGTCACTCGTAGATAGTATGCGGGTTTGTGCATACACCTGTGTATTTGTGTTTCTGTAATTTTAAATCCTGGTACTAATATCCAGACCAAAGTTCCTACCAGAGACCCCAGGATCTTGCAGTGAACTGTAATTGGCCAAAACGTCATACAAATTGAGTAACTGTTAAAATTTACTGGGTTCTTTTTGTCCTCAAACTGCACATATGCTTAATGCTCTTAACTTTCTGTTCATATTTACCTAAGTGTCATGGGCAAAATGCAAGTTTGATGTTTTTTCCCATCTTTTGAAACTAGTACTGCTCTAAAAACCCTTCGTGAAGTGTAAGCAACGGGCCTGTTTATTCTGTGCCTCTTTTTTTGTTTTGTTTTGTTTTCACACCCTAGTTTTCTTTCTTAAAATTAAATAAAGAGCCCAAAGACTAAGCAGAAAGATGGAGCAGAATGTCTCGGAGACGATCATCAGCATCCCGACACCAGACCAGGATATATTGAATGCCTTAGACTGGAAAGACGGCATTGGCACCTTGCCTGGTAGCAACATACAAGTAAGAAACCAAGGAACATGTTACCTGAGTGGCCACCATGCATTTGGCACTGCAAAATATTTGCAATGTATTCTGCAGTTTGCTAATACAAGTTGCACAGAGAAAACACTTTGTTTTAAACAACTGGGTTGGCATTACCAAGGAAGTGGTGAAATTTTAGTAACGTTTCTGAAAGCCTGGTGATACTCCCTCTGCCCTTCTAATTTCTTGCGCAATTGATTTCTAAAGGCAGGAAGTATTTTAAATAATTGTTTTCTGCTGATAGAAGTTATTGGCCTGATCTTCCTAATTCTCAGTCATGTCCATACAACGTACTCAGGCAAGAAATCCTGTTAATTTCAGGGCGGCATGAGAAAGACATTTTCTCAGAAAGACAAGTTTTCTCAATTTGTGGGGTTGAGCCTTTAGGTTCTTTTCACATCAGTGGTTCTTTTTTGCAGCTTTTGGCAGCTGTCTATATTTTACATATTCAGGACAGTGACGAATACAGCTCTCATGTAAATCAGAACCAAGATCTGATGGTCACAAACATGGTGCTCTGTGTTAGAGGGGGGAGGAGAGTGAGTGTCTGTTGACTGTTTCCCAAATTACCTTCAACTGTTATTTCAGTTCGATCGCACTTCTGACGGCTGAAAATAAATACATAAAATTGCCCTCAAGGCTGCAAGTTCTGAATCTGGGGGCGGGGGGGGGAAATCAATTTCAAGTGAAATAAATTGGTGCTGAAGGGACTTGAGAGCTTTGGAAAATCAGATTGTTGGTATCACATCAGGCATTCAGAATCAGGACCCCCACCTTCTGGAAGTGTTGACAGTCTTCCCCTTCCTTCCTCCCCTCCTCCTTCTCCCTTTGTGCAGAAAAGTCTTCTGCATGGGCTGTCAGACCTCGCTTAGGCTACGAGGAAAATGCTTCTGCCAGCAAACGTTGAGAGAACATGGATGAACTTGCATGCTTGAAGTATTTTGAGATCATAAAACTGACATGGAATTGGGTCCAGTGACTTCCTAGGAGGTGCTCTGGATGATTATTTTGCAGTGGCCTAACTTTTGCCCTGTATTCAATTGAAGTCATTATATTTCAGCTTCTTAAAATTGCTTAACAGTGTGTTGTCGCAGGCTTTCTCTTAAACAGCAGTAATGTTCCTTTGCAGAAACAGCTTCACTTTTATTGATTCCTCATAGTAGTAGACAATCAACAAAGGACCACGTTATTTATTAGACTGAAAGACACGAAATGATATTGCATTGTTTTATATTAGATGATCAAGTATAAGAGCACTGAGTACCATGGTTAGTGAGTGTGGTAGAAATGTTGAGCTGGAACATGATAACTAGCTGCACGGGAAGCCACTTCATTCTTAAGATGCCAGACACTTTTTTTTTTCCCCCTGCAGAAATGTCAAATACTTTTTTTTTTTTTTTTTCTGCTTTTGCTGTTTAGTCTTTTTTTGCCCTCTCTTCCTGCTATAGTCCAGTTCTTGCATGCACAATGAAATACATTTTTCCTTAATTCCCTTAAAAAAACAAGCTGTCCTTCCTGAGAACTTTCTGGAGGGTTTGTGTGGATTTTATATTAGCAAACACGCTATATTGAACTTCCTTGTGTAAAGGAAGATGCAGTCCTGATGGTAGCACAGTTCTGCATTTCCAGACCTTAGGAATGAGGGATATTGCCTTGAAGAGTCTTGGGGTGTAACTGGAGGTTGCCTCCTTGGATCAGCCAGTCCTCAGCGTCAGATCAGAGACTCTTAATGAAGATGCTCATTGTTTTTGTAACACAAACTTAACGTTTTCTGGGGCCTGGGCTGGGCTTCACCAGGTCACGTGGCTGCAGGTGCACCATCAGATTACTGAAGGAGGAAATCACAGCCTGCTGTCTTCGCTGGTTTGGGCTGAATCAGAACTGTTAATTTACATGCAGGACTGTCGTTACCCCAGAGACTAATCTGCTAATACAAAATGACTTTGGCACCCTTCCCCACCTCCAGCTGCGAGCTCTGCTTCGTGCTCGCTCTGCTGCTTAATGGCACGTAGAGCTCTGGAGATGCTCCTTCCACTGACCTTATGCTCATGGTGCTGAGCTGTCCTTATCAGCCGTAGCAAGGAACCGCTGGGATCTGTGCCATTGTGCTGCTGCTCTTCCGGCGTTTGAGGAAAGTGATAGCTTTCTTCTCTAAACTGGATGGTCTCCCGCAGGAAACTTAGTCCACTTAGAATTATTTCTTTGAAATGGATTGGTTCTCTTTGTGCTGAAATAAAAATGATGCTCTGTCTCTTCAGGGCTGCAGAGGAAGAAACGAACTTTTTAGAAGCAAGTCCAGTATCTTTGAAGCTTTAAGAAATACAGATTTCAGATAAAAAAGAGGGAAGAGGGGGAAGAACATTTGGGATAAGGCTTTGATAGGGTGCTGGAGGCAGGATCCTGAGCCCAGGAAGCATACAGGAGTAGAGGAAGAACAGTGCTTCTCCATGCGATGAAGAGCCCTGCTTCAGAGGTGAAGCAAATGCTTTTAAGCTGGGTTTAGCAGGTTTGAGTGATGAGCGGATGGCTGAGAAAAGATCTCAAACTAATAAAGTGCTATGAAGAAAAGCTTTGGAGCAGAGCTTGCATGTGCAACCCACCTTTGACTTGTCTCTTTCATTCTGGAGTTCAGGAGCTCCGTATTGCAGACAGTAAAGAAGATCAAGGACTGAGTAATCTTTAGAGCTATTTGTTCATCAGAAAGGTGAATTCTTTTTTTTTTTCCTTTTTTTTTTTTTTGTGCTCAGTTGCCTTTGCAGATGGGGACTAACAAAAGGTGCACATTGACACTATTTGGCACACTTTAATAATTTTATCTGGACCAATGAAATGTTCCTTCATAGCCTAAGAAATTTTGTAAGGTTAAAGGATGAGAGTCCCTGAAGTCTGCCACATGTCATTCCTCTCCCATAGCTACCCATGGTGTGAGCGCTTCGCTGTGTGTCTGGAGGGGTTTTCTTGTTCTGCGTCTGAATTTACCCTTGGCCTGTGGCAGGACAGGCAGCGTGTGTGCAGGGTTGGTAGGCAGGTGCTGCGTTGACGCAGAGGATGGGTGTGCTGGCAGAACCGCCGTGGGAGGGTCACCGTCCCCAGCAGCTGCTGGGGGGCTTCTTAAGGGTCAGAACTTGGGGGAGCTGGGACTGGGAGCCCAGGCACTGTGACTCCTGGCCATACTGGTACATGTCACCTTCTTACCTGCACTGCCTGTGGCTTCTGTTGGTTGCATTTCTAGGTTGTTCGGAAACAGTTGGTTTGGACTTGAGACTCTCCCCTCTGTCTTTGGGTCAGGGCCCACTGTGGCTTTCACTGATAAGTGGTGCTGTACAAGTACGAGCTTATCAAACGAAGAAAGGCTAGTTATTTCTCAGTGTCTGCTGTTCTTCAGCAGTATTGCCTCTGCCTGCCTCTGCATTCCTCTGCTCCTCTGGGAAGTTCGTTTCCCACTGGACTGTCAAGTGTCATTGAAGAAGGATTGAGAACCGCTTGGCCTTTTGCAGCTCCAGATGCTCGCTGTGTTTATGCAGTCCCGGCTGTCGCTGTGCTCTGAGGTCTTTAAAGCCCAGCCAGCACCAGCTGGGGGACATATTGGACAAGTTCTCCACTGGAATGTGACCTTTCTGGCAACGTCAGCTGGGTGATTCCTGTTTGCGCTGGGGTTTTAGGGAAGTTGCTGTATGTCGTAACGGCAATAAATGTAATTGTGCTTTGTTGGATGAGTTGGAACCGTCAGAGCAGAGTTTGGGGTTAAACTGCTTTTCTAAGGGTATTTATTCTGACATATTCATCAGAGGTCTGCATTTTATAAGGGGAGCACATCCAAAGTAGGTAGAATTAATGTTGCTTTCCTCCGCTGACAACAAAATGCATCGTTGGGGTTTTTTTGGGGTCCTGTTGGTGGCGTTTTGAGGAAGAATTGTGTTGAGTGTTCCTCTCTTTTTATTGTTACTTATTTTAAATGCTTTTTAATGTGCATACAGCCATTTATTTTTGTCCCATACCTAGTTGCTCCTCAGGGAATTCTGTATTCCTTCCTGTTCCCCTTCCTAGCCCTGTTACTACTGTTTATTTGCTTGCTTTCTTCTCTTACCTGCAGTTCCGTTTAAATGAGTTTGGACTGCTAGAAATCATTACTGAAGTAGAAGCAGAAGCCATAAAAACTCTTTCAGCCTCAGCAGTAAATGCCAGCCCAACCAGCTTTGCTCCTGCTGCTATCAACGCTTCAGCTGCCTCTAGTACTGATTTGGAAGGTGAGCTTTTTGCTGTGGAAGAGAATATACCGTTTCTGAAAAAGCTTCTAGAAGCAGGTCTAACTGCAATGCATGTTTCAGTAGTGTGGTGCTCCTTGGTGCAGCATGTGGAGTGAGTCGCTGTCTTATTTCGAGTATTTTAGTAGTTGGAGTGAATGTAATTACTGCGTAGTCATAACAGTTCCTGGCACACGCATTGTGCTCGCCTTTGTGGAAGGTAAGTGTGGTTATATAAACGATCCGGGCTAGATTTGTCGATGCAGTCAAACATCCCTCTCATGCGCAGTTTTAACTTACATCCTGGGATTTCTTTAAGTGGTGATGCTGGGAAGTTGGAGCCCCTTCTTTCCAGGGTAGCGGATCAGCAATGACATCTGTGTTTCTCCTTAGCACCAGTGATTTACTTGTCATGACAGGAATTGAGTCTATCTCTGTATTAAACTAAGCTGCCTGTTTTGGGACTTGGAGACCAGAGTGGTCTGGTCATAAATACCTTATTAAATACTCTCAACCTCCAAAACGGAGGGGTTGCACCCGCTGGGCAGTGTCTCAGCTCCATGATAACTCCTGAACCATGCTTGGGAATTGCTTGGGATGGTGCTCGGTGCCCTAGGCCAGAAGTGCCCCGGGGCTGTGCTAAAGATGCATGTGGCTGAGTTGCAGGACCTGGCACTGTTTCATTTGCTCATATAGCTGTGCCTTAGCTGACTGCTCTCGGGGGCGACGGGAGTTTCCAGAGTTATTCCTTTCTCTGGTTGCATGCATTATGCAGCGTGGGGCATGAATGGATGGCCCAGAGCTGTGCTAACCTGGGATTCCTGGCTCAGGATGAATCCCCAGTAGTGTTAGTTATCTTTGCAAGAACATTCTTGAGAGTCTCCTCTAACCTGGTTTATGCCAAGAGCTGCACTATTAGCCATAAAAGTTTTGAGGTTTCCAAGGCTACTGTAATTGAAATTAGGGAAAAATTGAGTTTTAACAGGATAATACAAGCACGTTACTGGACATGCACATCGATGTAACGGACAAGAAATATCTCAGTTCTTTGCAGACGTGTTCTTACTCTGTTTATCCAGAAACCAGTAGCTCAAAACAGAATATTTGATAACCTTGGAGCTCTCTCATTCCAGACTGGTTGGTTAAGCTGGCCAGCCTCACTTACTTTGGTAAATCACTAGTTTCTTTTGATTAAATTACTCACTGTTTCAGTAGAGCTCCCTTGCAGATGTGCCCGAGTGTCTTCCAGAGAGTACTAATGGGAGTGAGTGGTGATTAAAAGCTCTCATCCCAGGAGTACCATTAGCCATCCAAGATCATATTTTAAAGATGCTCTTGGTTAAATGTGACAGCATGTGGTTGTGGCATAGGGAGCCCTTGAGAGGTTTGCTTGATGCCGTGTACGGAAACAGGTCTTCTTCTAAGGTGGTGGCAGGAGACTTGAGAATTAGCTTGGGACACACAGGCACCACAGAACAGCAGCTGGAACCTGTTCAGTGTCTCATTGTCTTTGACATCACTGGTGCCTGCTGGTGCAGTAATTGAGAGGACGTTAACTCTTTGTGTAAGGTCTGTGTTAACGATGCTGGATCCCTAGTCAAGGCAAAGCTACATCACTGAAGTCATACATCCCTATGGAGGGAATTTTTCCTTTGAGGGGAGAATGATCTCTCGTCTTGTTGCCTGCCTGGACAAGCGTCTGCCTGTTGGCTTTCCCCAGGATTTTGATGGAACTATTTCTGTTTTCAAGTACGAAGGCTTTGTACCTGTCTTCCCTGCTGGCTTTTCTCATCTTGGATTTCGTAAGCTCTGCAGATTCACTTACGCTTACAGGCATTCGCTTACGCTCCTGCTGATTGTGGGTCATTCTCCTTGTCTGCACGAGCTGAGGAGATGTCAATCCATCAGGCAAGGAACCGGCTCTTATATGCACTAAGAATTTTTCACACCCTTTTAGTCCAAGTGTATTCCATAGATCAGTGTGACTTCTAATTGAGCAGAGCTCGTCAAGCGCTCTTGGTTCTTGTAAGTTATCCCTGTTCTGTCTTTTCCCTGCCTGGAATCATTGGTCCCCAACGGCACAGGGAGAGGCTTTAAGTTGTGATACAAGCAGGCATGTGTGCACTCTGTGCGTAGGCAGTCTTATCTGCCCAATTCCAGCCAGCACCATCTGATATCCATATTGGGCTATAGGGAGCAATCAAATATAAATGAAAAATGTCAGTCATATTAGCAGAATGAGTACAAGTACTGGTAAGGAGACTATGAAAATGGCTTTAAACAAAAAGCCAAGTGACTCATATCTCAGCGTTCTGGATTGTGTGATGTGGTGTGTTTTTTCTTTTTTTCTTTTAAAGTGTTTAATGGTGCATTCAGAAATGGATTGATAAACCGGTGCACACAAACGGTGCCGCTAAATGCAGAACAGGAATGACGTATATGTAGGAGCCCCCGTGCACAATTTGCATGTCAGGTTACTTGAGCAAAGTATGGATCAGGATAGTGCAGATGCCTGGTAATGGGTATCATTGTGGTTGCATTTTGTTAAAATATTAAACATAAATTAATTTGCATTAGGGAGAACTCAAATAATAGGAGAAAGTAAACATAAATGATATATTGGTGTTATTTCTTACATTTTCATGCTTTCATTCAGGTGAAAGATTGATATGTTATCCCTTGCTAGATATAGAAATAATTGTTTCTGTTCTTCCATCAATAATGTACTATTTTTAGAGGCTGCCTATGAAGGATTTTCATATGTACGAAGTATATTTAAAGGCTGGAGTTTTAAACTTAACCAACCGTATTAAAAGTATCCAAGCAAGATGGACTTGTTTGACATTTGTCTTTCAAGTTAGAGGGTTACTAGGAATAAAGAAATATAGAAAGATTTGTAACTGTCCTGGTTATAGCCTTGAGATTATATCCTCCTTTATCACTTTTACAGGGGGCAGGGTTTCTCCCAAATTAAAATATTACAGATAAAAGGGGTTTTTCATTAATGAGGTGGTACACTCTTTCTGTGTGCCAGCGCACAGATAATAATTACTTCCCTCACAATGGGATGCTGCGGGTCACGTAATGAAAGTCTGTAAAGGACTTTGACAGAACTAATTGCATGAAAAGTGTTTTAACATTTTAATTTAATAGTTGTCTTTTTCTTTGCTTCTGCAGTGCCCAGAGAAGACGTGCCCTGCTCCAATTTCCAAACCTGTGAGCAAATGGATTGCTTTGAGAATGGAAAGTTTTGTACTCAAATGGGCTCCCAGCAGCACAGGGACAGGTAAAGAAACCTGGCATTCTTCCTGTTCTGTGTTTAAAAATGTTTAAAGAGAACATTGTATTAGAGAAAAGTGTTGCTGTGAGTAGAATGAAATCCTCGGCACAAGCGTTACCGCAGCACGGCTGAAGCAGAGCCACCTGCGCAGCTCTGCCAGTGGGAGGCTGCCATGCCCGACAGCGGAGGGCTCCTCTCCAGGGCTCCATCCTCGTTCTCTTCCCAGCCTGCGGAAATGCTGGTTGTGTGCTTGATGCCTCAGTTCCCCGTCCTACAGATAAGAATGATGTCTTAACTTCTTGTAGAGTTGCAAAAAGGCAAAATTAAAAACCCTCTTGAGCTGCTCTGGTGGTGAGAGCAGTGCTGGTACTTTGGAGTGCTTTTGAAAAGATATGTATCTGGCAAATCCTGCAAACATGATTCCCTTCTTTAGGTTCTCAGCACAGGCATCCTCATTCTTCCAAATAGGTACTGAGACGCTGGGAATACTACAGTATTGTTGCACTTTTAATTTGATTTTGTTTTCAATTTTGGATGTTTAGTGATACCAGAGACATTCCAGATGATTGCAGAAACAGGGGAAATAGTAGAAATCTTAATACCAGCAGTGGCTGTCAGGTGAATGAGGCTGACAGACCTGTCAAACGTCTCAGAAGGAAGAGAAAGCTGCTTCTGGAATCTGAGGATGACGAGGAAAATGCAGATGAGGATGAGGTAAATGAGGCTGCATGTATTTTCTTTGAAGAGAACTGTGAAGAGCAGGGACCATTCTGTGTCTCAGATTTCACTGTGCAATGCAAACTGAGCTGAAGGAGGTTGTTCTGTGCCCATGAGAATGGTCTGGGTCTGATCCTGATTTACATCAGTAATGAGAATATCTGTTCTGAAGTCTGAGGAGTCAGGAGGGTGAATAGCGTATGGGAAGTCAAAGGCAAGATTTCAGACTGTATCTTCATGGGTGTAGTCGTAGCCCTGTGCACCAAGTGTATTTCACAGTAATAAAAACACATGCTTCCAAAAATACTTTATCTAACTACAGTCAAGTGCTGTTACGTGATATTGAAGATTAGTGTCAAACCGCAGAGTTTGATTGCTTTTTATTAGGTACTTGCATGTACACTCACTACTAGAAACCTATATTAATGGTGGATGAACAGAAGTACCTCAGTCCTGACCTGATCTTTTGTTAACTTGCATTAAGCATCTTGCTCCCTTTAGGGGCCCTTCTTTGTGCAAGCCTGCACTCTGCTACCGTGTGCGTAGCGTCTCGGGCCTGAACCATTTTATTTATATTCCCGTGTTGCACGTGCTTTTGTAATGCAGAGATTCTGGGGTAGGTGTTCGCTGGTAACGCAAGCCGAAACTTCCCATGTCATGAACAGTTTAACTCCTCTTGTTGCTCAGCTTTTCTCTGTGATGTGTGCAAGACATTTTTAAGTACGTATGTTTTCAGAAGTACTTGCATTCTGTCTCTTCCCCCTTCTCCTTCTCATTTGAAACTGCCCCCCCTCTCCCTACTGGGGCGTGTTTGGCAGGCAGCTTTGCATTTCAGATTTTGCCCTTTTTGGTTTGCTTTGAGAAATGACAACCCTGGGTGAATTAACACGAGTTTGAAAAACACATAGAAGAAATGTGAATGGCAGTCTGGCTCGGAGTGTGACACAGGGAGACCACATTTTCTGGGGTGTTCACCTATGACAGTAGTTACTTGAAGCTTCTGCTTCCTTTGGGGCTTCCTAAATTATTTTTTTTCTGTATTCATTCCCTGGTATAGATGGACATAAGAACCTCTGAAAGGAAAAGGAAAGTGGAGCATTGCAGTAAGGTTGCTTGCATGAGCAGTAAATCCTGCATTGCAGAAAGCACATCCTGTGTATTGTAACAGAGATTTTGGGCCCATGTTGCTCTTCAGTAGCCATATTTAAATGAACATATATTAAATAATTTGTAAAGCACTTTGGGATACTGCAGGATCAAAGTTATATATGCAACATACCCTACTAATGTTCTTGCAGGGTTATTCAAAAGAAAATAATGCTAGCTAATAGTCCTGTTAGTTACATGTTACGTCCGTATTGTACCTGCATTGTGAGATGATCAAAGAGGGAGGAAAAAACAATATTGCTAAACTTTTTTTTAACATATCTGTGTCTAGGAGAAGAATAAATCAAATAATATGAAAAGCCGCAGAAACACTAAACCAATAAAACAAGGTGAGCTAAGCTCATAGTCTCTTTTCTTTAATGTTTATAGATTTTTTTGCTAGCTATTATAAAATGAATAATAGTAAACAGAAGAGGAAAGGACAGTAGAGCTCATTTCACATTCAGAATAGCTTATTAGATACATAACCCTCTTACCACAGTCAGTCTTCTGAAATGTATTAGCGAGAGTACACTGGATTTGCCTGCGTGATGGGCACAGTGTAGAGGATCTAGAAGGAGACAGCCTGATCCAAAGCTCACTGAAGCCAGTAAGAACACTTTTTCCATTGACTTTGGAGAGCTTCATAGCCACAGACTACAAATGCTAAATAGACAATAAGTTGTAAACAACATGTGATTGATTATAGACATTGGATTAAATTTATGCTGTATCTTAAAGGAGTTAGCATATGTAAACTGGGGGGAGATTTTCAATATGCATTTAAAACGTAATTTTCTGTGTGTATGACCATGGTCCTACTAGAATGAATCCAAGCACCTGCCCAAGTTGTTGTTTTCATCGTCTGTGTACTGGTAGCTGCCTCCCTAGCAGATGCATTGTGGTATTAGCAGGTTATAAATATACGTGTGTGTGTATATATATTTTAAAAATTCACTTGGTTTTTCATTTGTTTTGTTTTAGGTTTATTTCAGCTGCAATTACATGCCTCTTCGTGCTGTCTTTTAGTTTATATCTAACCCCTTATTCCTCTGTGAAATATCAGGAGAAGGAATTATTTTCCACAATTTTAAGTTCTTATATCTTCTCCACACTTTACAGTGGCAACTTTCCATGGGCAGCTTGCCAGCAATCCGGGTGCCACAATTCATTTGACCTCTGATATAATAATATTTTTTTTTTATGAGAAATGAGCACAGTTTTTCTACTGCTGGAATTCATACCTTTCTTCAGAGGTTGGGTAACACTGCCTCCTTTGGGGTACAACAGAAAAACAGCATTGGCATGTACGTGGGAGGAGAAAGAGAAGAGAGGGCAGAGCGGGAGGCATCTGAGAGAAACATTGATTTTTCTCTTTGTTTTTGATTGCTTAGTTGTTCCTGGAAAGAAGAAGGTTTGGAACTGGGTTTCCTACTTAGAAGAGGAACGGATGCCAGCTGCTCCCCTAAAACTGTTCAGAGAGGTTGGCAGCTTTTTCAACTCTCTTGCTATGTTTTTTTCAGGCAACATCACAGAATTACTAACTCAGTTGAGGTAGGATTGCAGACTACCCGCAAGCCAGCAGTTACATTTATGAGCTGTTTTGGTGCAAGCAGGCAGTTAAACCCCCACATGTTTGTTTCCAGCCCTGAAGCACTGTGGAAACAAGCATCTGCCCCGTGAGTCTCATCCCAAACCAGGGTGTGAAAAATGCTGGTTGAATCTTACTCAGAAATAAACAATGACTGTTTCGATCTGCTTTGGGTAACTGTGGATAAATGGCCTGTTAGGCAATCTCCAAAGTAATGTTGGAGAGGGACAGCTTAATGTCTTTCATATGTCCTGTGTTTTGTCTGTTGTTGTACAATATCCCTTCCATCCTTCCTCAGTAGAAAGCTGCAAGTCAGTTAGCTCTGTGAGTGTTGTAGATTGTCTCAGTGAGAAGTGACTGTTACGAGGGAGCTGGAAGTTGTGTTCATTCATAGTCTGATGCACTGAAGCTGGAGGAAGGTGAGTTTAGCCTTGGTGAAGCTGCTTCACTCCAGTGCACCAGCCCACATTAAAAGTTAGCTCCCAGTGAGCTCTTCAAAGCCAGGGGCTGTTAGCACCTTACAGAGTGAGATGAGAAGGAAAGTCAGGTAACTGCAGTGGGTGCAATAAACCATATGCAGTTCCAGTTCAGGTTTCTTTTAAGCCTTTTGCTATATGAAAAATGAAAAACACAAATGTTTTCTGGAATGACTGTGAAAATGGGCTCCAGATCAACAAGCCTTGTCCCTTTTACCATTTGAAGATGAGAAGTTACCTTTTGGGAAAGCCTGGACTGCTGACCTCATGCTGACACAGGCGAAGTGATTTTAACTTTCCTGGCTCTTTGTTTCTGCCAGCCCTCCTACGTTGGACTATGAAGGGGATTCTTTTGTGTTTGAATAGAGCTCATTTCTGCATCTGCCGAAAGATTTGTTCATAGCTAATTGCAACAGACTCCTGGTTCAGTGTTTTTGAGAGATTAATTAGAATAACAAGTAAATCCGAAATATGGTGATCATGCCGTTATTGATTTCTATCATTTAGTGATAGAATTTTCTTCTCTGAGTTGAAAATTTGAAGCCTTAAGTGTATCTGATGACTGCTCTGCAATAGATTTTGTCTTTAGGAATTAAAACCAAATGTTTCCTTCTCCCCCCCCACCTCACAGTATCAGTCATTCCCACAAGGCCGAAATGGATTTAAAGTTGGAATGAAATTGGAAGGGCTGGATCCAGAACACCCCTCTCGATTTTGTGTTCTCACAGTGGCTGAGGTAGTTGCTTTTCTATCTTTGATTCCAAAAGTCCCATCTACATTTAGGATTTTTTTTCAATAAAAAGTAGAAACATAAGAATTGTAGTACTTTAATTAATTAATGGTTAGGAGGAGCTCAAGGAGCTCCTCACTGAAGGAACAGTGTTCCGTGGTTAAGAGTCTATGCCTGAAATCCTGCTGTCAGATTTTTGCCATTGTAACTTGGAGTAGTAAACCTATTAATTGCATGCAATGAACAAATATGAAAAACAACAATGCAATTCGGCCGTAAGACTTAGGAAATATAAGCAAGTCAAAATGCTTTTATGCTTCTTCAATTACGTGAAATCTGTGTTGATCTGGCATAGATGTAAAAGTTCTCAGGCTACATTTGTACTCCAGATACTGCCGCACAGTAATACGTGCATGGGTATGGAATAGGACGCCAGTGAAGTTACACTGACCAATTTTCTTTTCAGCTGTTTGAAGTGAGGAAAGAGGAGCATGGAAACTGGGAGACGTAAATGAGGAAAAATAAAACTAGACTTTTGAGAAATAAATGAGATCTTAAATTTACTTTATAAATCCAAAGATGGACAGAGTGTTTGATTAGTGTTTTTCTTTTGCTTCTTTATGACCCATTATGATAATCAGAGCTCCCCTCATTATAGGTACAAGGGTACAGACTGCGATTACACTTTGATGGCTATCCAGAGTGCTATGACTTCTGGGTTAATGCTGATTCCTCAGACATCCATCCTGTTGGCTGGTGTGAAAAAACAAGTCATAAGCTACTCCTTCCTAAAGGTATGAAAAAAAAATAGAATGGTGTACCAGAAACAATAAATTCTACTAAGAACTAGTTGTCCTGGCTCTGCATGTTTCATTTTTGGAATGATTTCATTGTGGAACTCGATCTGCATAGCTTAAAGGGAAGAGGTGTGACTAAGATAGTGAATCACAAAAGAGGAAAACAGCTTCCTTTTGATATTCCCAAAGATTGGCGTTGTTAGTCAAATTAGAAACTCTTTATTGGATGAGCGTGTAAAGCAAGCAGTCTCTTTGGGGTTCAGAACTTGCTTCTTTCCTGCATTCAATTTCTTAGAAACATTTGAAGGTTGAGATTAATGATTGGACATTATGCTGAAAAGGAGAGAGATGTTTTAGCTGAAATGCATAACCCCTGAAGATTGTAGAAGGGCAGTTATCATACAAAGTTCATATTCTTCCCAGGTAATTTCCATTTCTGAAAAACCAATCTGAATGTAATGAGGCTGTGTAAAACAATCTTTTTATCTCTTTTTCTAGGTTTCAAGGAGGGAGAATTTAATTGGACTTCCTACTTGAAGAATTGCAAAGCTCAAGCAGCTCCAAAAAGCCTTTTTAAGACCCTCAGCACTGTAAGTGGTGATATTGAATACAAGATGTTTCAAATAGGTCTGATGCTAAGTGAGTTTTGACCAGAATATTTACGTGTTCTTAATATGCTCCTGTTAGAGGTACAACTGTGGTACAATCAGATGCAAGCTATTTCCTGCTGTGATTTATTTTTAAGATGGGAAACTCGTACCATTTTTCTTCCTTCCCCCAGTCACTGACTTTCCAGAGAGACAATTTGTATTTCCCTTCCTCCTTAATACTGGAGGAAAAGATTTACTCTACCATTTATTAAATATATTACAACGGTCTGTTTTGCTGTGTCCCTACAGTCAAGATATTTGTGTCACTTTCCTCTAATTTAATCATTTCCAAAATAATTTCTGGTTTCCAGCAGCATACTCATGTGCACCATGGGATTCATTATGAGGCTGTGGATCTTGAGCATTTTTCATCCTTCACCCACTGTTACTTTCTTCTTGGTTGTTAGCCTCAGTTCCTGTATAACATTCACTCCTGGTTTGTGTCACTCAGATGAGACAAAGTCCACGGTCTGGCGGATTTGACGCTGCAGATGGACAGAGCACTGACTTAAGTGGGATCAGGGTCTAACTGTGCAGCTCTGCTCTGCTTCTGAGTCACCTATTTTCCTTGAAGACTCTCTACCTTTTCCACTAATAAGACAAGACCTGCAATGCTCACGCTTACCCTCGGCCAATACTCATCACTGCAAGGCGTGTGCATCTTCACCCTTGAATCTGGAGCGTGGTTGTGTACCTGGAGATTCTGTTATTTGAGCTACATTAGCTCTTTTTCTGAAATAGTCACAGTCATTGCCAGAACACATGGAAATCTTGTCTGCAGACCTCTTGCTAGTAACTGTAGTGTGTTTTGGTCTGTGGGTTTTGGGGTTACAACCTGCAACAAAGAAGTTTATAAGGGTAATATATATGGCCTGACCTAGAACGTGGCTGATTTCCCTTTCCTGGTGTCC
>VZTL01045041.1:14854-32460 GCA_013400535.1 Scopus umbretta | reverse complement strand
TGTTCCTCAGCCTGTCACGCCATCTGGTTTTCGTCTTGGAATGAAACTAGAGGCAGTGGACAAGAAGAATCCGTCACTGATGTGTGTCGCAACCATCATGGACATGGTGGATAACCGCCTGCTAATTCATTTCGATAACTGGGATGAGAGTTATGACTACTGGTAAAGAGATTGTATTTCTAATATACATTTGCAAGTAGACTGTGGTTTATTTCACTCTTCTACTAACAGTAATATCTAATATTTTAAATGTAGTCACTAAAGTTGGGATCTGAAATCAGTTTTCAAGCATCTGAGCAATTACTTTGGGTTTTTACAAAGTGCCAGTTGTCCAGTAGCTTCC
Organism: Scopus umbretta; assembly: GCA_013400535.1. Taxonomy (NCBI): domain Eukaryota; kingdom Metazoa; phylum Chordata; class Aves; order Pelecaniformes; family Scopidae; genus Scopus; species Scopus umbretta. The sequence continues at coordinate 32,117 of VZTL01045041.1, read as the reverse complement.
CCTGCTGTTTGAGTGCTCATCAGTTGGCTCAGTGCAAAACCAGTAGGGTTGGCTTGAACTGCCCGTAAAGCATTCAAGGTAAGAAGCGTTTGAGGTAATGCAGCTGGCTGACTTGGGTCAGGTCAGGGAATGTTCATGTTACCTGTTCCTCTGGAAGAGCTAAAGGAAGGGTAAGCTCCACTAGTGACACCACCTGGAATTAGTAACATCTCCTCCTCCAGGACTAGTAGTGGGTGTTGGCATGTCTCTCTGCCAACTTACATTTGGAAGCAGGCAGTACTGAAGTCAGTAAAAATCTTTTCCATTTGCTTCAGTGGAGTTTGGCTAAGGCCGTTTTAAAATAAAAATGATTGCCAACACTTGGGCTTTTAAGCCTAATGTTAATAACTGCAGTACAGTTATTCTGCATCTGAGAATCTTTATCTTCTGCCCTCACGCTGGGGCCAAGTGGAATATCAGTCAAGGAAATGTTTTCCCTTTTTGGTCCGTGTTTTCCAACCTACATGAATGGAGCAACTTTCTTTGAATTTGTCTGTGAAAGCAACACAAGGCACATGCTTATCAAAATAGCACTGATTCGATCAGTATTCTGTGTTCTCTCCCCCATCTCCTTTTGTTTGTTTTTTTAAGATAGGCACCTGTTTGGCAGCAAGTTGGTCTTTTCTTTCTGTGCCATAAATATGCCATACAAAGCTTTGTAACACTGGTGTTTCCATTTGCAGGACTACAGATCTCATTCCTTTACCATTTTAGCCCATGAAGCTTTGTTTTTGTGCCGTGTTTTGTTTGGAATTTGAAAAATTTAATGGAAAACACAAGCAAACAAAGCTTCAAAGTAGAGCTTGGCTGAAAACATACAGGTTTTTTTCTAGATCTCAAAGACTGCTTTGGTCCCTTCCTCGGAGCAGATGTGACAAAAGGGTCTGCCTCAAATTGGCCCATCGTCCCCTTCAGGGACTCAGAAGATTTAAACATGCAATAAAATTGGGAACCAGGCAAACTACCACTAGGTTTCAGCTAGACTTAATGGATAATGTGCAGTTCTTGGCAAAGACCTTAAAAGTAATTTCCCCTTCTTCCACAGTAATGGTGTTTCAGTTAGGGATGAGGGTTTGTTTTTTGTTTCTTTGCTTCCTTTGCATTTTAGCTTGGATGATCTATGTCCAGGCCAAACTGTGGTTGGTATGGGCTTTTTGCTGTTGTTTTTTTAAAGCACGAGACATTCTTCTTTGTATTTCCCTATCCTTTGAGGCAGCTTAAACACCTTGACAACTTGGCATTATAAATTCTATATGAGGTAATGCTTGTCTTTTACACCATGGTCACACCCACTGAAAGCATCTGGTAACCCAGCAAAAGCGTATCAGACAGCATTTGAAATTCTGCTTTTTTTTTGCTTTAAAATTGACTGGTGCCAACTTTCTCCCTTTGATTCAGGTGTGAAGCTAGCAGTCCGTATATTCGTCCTGTTGGCTACTGCCAAGAAACTGGAACCCCACTGACACCACCACCTGGTATGTTGAAAGTGAGACTTATTTCCTGCCTCAGTCAAAAAACGCGCAAGCTTTATCTTCCACATAATTACGTATTTGCACATTACCGGTTCCATTCAGTACTATTTTCTGTACTGACTGAGAAATGGTAGTGTTCATACTTTTTTGCCACAGCGTTTCATTTTGTTTCATAGCTCTTTCCAAAAAATGGAACAGGGTTTGGTAATTGAACTTGATTTCAGAAGGGGAAGAACTTTGAATTATTTGCAGGATTTCCTTTAAGGTGAGCTGGAAGAGAGAAGAATCGGTATCATGATTTCATAGATGATAAGATGGAATTTCTGGAAATGAAGGAGTAACTGAAGCTACATCTCTTTCTGCTGCACTGGAATTCAGTAAATGAAGAGAATGTTGGCAAATGAAAAAGGACAGAATGTACAGGAAAATCAATGTTGTTTTCAGGCCTTGGAAGTGCTCGTTCACCTCAAAAATAACAAAAATTTAAAAATTATGTCTGCTGTTTGCTGGATTGACAGCCCTGGAGCAAGAATTTGTGTAATTACTGTGTATCAAGTTTAGCAGAGTGGGTGGCACTACAAGATCCCTCTGCATTGGAGGAATTGGCCTCTGTGCCTTTGCTGCAGATGCAAAAGGGGTTGTAAACGCTTACTCTTCAGCAACACCGCATCTGTTCCTGTTCCTGTAATGTGCAACAAGGCTGTGGCGTGCAGCTCCCCTACGCGTGTCACGATTGCCTGTGCCCCCAGCAGAATCTGCAGTCAATTCTGATTTCTCTGCTGAGAGATTTATGTGCAGCAATTTGCAGACTGTCCTATGCGTTTAGTCATTGCACCCTCCTGCCAAAAGGAAACAATACTGAGGCTAAAAAATACTGAAATAGGAAGGGAAAAAAAGTAGAGCAGTTTCTTAAGTGTAGCTTCCAGGGAGAGACATCCTGCTGTTGAGTAGTACACCCATGTAGGTGTCTGAGATTATGGTAACGGCAGTGCAGCCTTTTATCTCCAGACTGCTAGTTTTATTCAACTATGGGTGAGTAGGTAGCAGGAGATGAGAAGTTTCTACAATCTTGCAGACACTCACACATAGAATAGTTGATAAAATAGGAAATTAATTTAGTGACGCCATTGCACATCACAGAATCCTCTGACTAGCTCTTAATTGGCAGCTTTCTCTAAAGAATAGGCATTGATTAAGCTGTGCAGAAATGAACTCTTCAGGGTTTTCAGGTCGGGGCTAAAGCCCTGTGTAGAAGCTAGGGAAACTTGCAGGCCTGCTCTGTGTGCTGTAAGTGTTGTGCATGAATAAACAGACCACTTTCCAGCGCCATCCATTGTAACTGCTAGATTAACGTAATAGCCATGTTACTTTTCTATTATGGCATAATAGCCATAGCTGCTTTTCTGTTGTTTGTAACAATAAATGTGGGTTTTTCTTGCTTAAATGTTAATTCTCTGTTTTTTCAGGGTACAAGGATTCCAAAGCCTTCTCATGGGAGAAATACTTGGAAGAAACTAATTCCCAGGCAGCCCCAGCAAGAGCATTCAAACTGGTTGGTGAATCTCTTTGTTCTAGATCAGGAGGGCAGGGGAAACTGCTGTTCTCTGCCCTTTCTTGCGGGATGCTTTATTTGACAGTGGTTCACCATGTCTGTGCCAGGAGGGTGAAACCGCCTGCTTCACTTTGAGTTTAAGATCATCTCTCACTGCTGCTAAAACAAAACACACAGCAGACTACAAGATTTTTTTATTTTTTTTTAAATGCCATGAAAAGCTGTCTTGGAAAGGGTTTTTGACTAAACATCTTCACTTGCTCCATTAGCAAATTTAAAGAAAGAGCCTTCAGTCCACACAGATAATTGTAGCTTTCAGAAGAACATGTGAAGGGCAGTACCTTGCCTCAGAGAGGTCATGGAGAAGAGAAAGAGCTGGTCTTCTGCTCAAGGTCTGACTGCATGGGCAGAGGGGATCTCCCTCTTGACATTTGGGCAGGACTGTTGCTGGTCACACAGACGTTGCAGACCCTCCCTTCAGGGGGGGCAGAAGTGGATAACACTGGCCTGTAACTGGCAACGTTTGGTGGGGAAGGGAGGAAGGGGTGGTGTGTGTTTGAGGGGGAATGAGAAGGGTGCAGTTCCTCCATCAGGTATCCCTTCCACATGAAGTTTTTAAAACTTCTCTAAAATATTTTCACCTTGCAGTTGTGCAAATCCTTCTTCCTCTGGTTGGTGAGGCTGGAGTTAAGATAGAGTCAGAAGTTCCTATTGAGGACTTACTTAAATGTTTTAATATAGATCTCAGTTCTTCTACGAAGGAGCTAGCTGTGCCCTCCGCAGAAATAAGCATACTAACCGATGAGAGAGCATCTCTGCCAAACTCCTAGATGGAGTAAGATCATCCTGCAAACTAAATCTGAAGATGGATCTCTCAACCTTGGGAGCATGAGCTTTTGTTTCTTACATTGGAGTTCCGTGAATTTATCTGGAAGCTCACTGTCAGCAGAAACAAAACAAAAGCCTTTAAAATAACTTCATTTAAAAAAAACATACTTAAAAGTTGATTTTTTTTTTTTCTTAGCAGCTTCTTCCACTCTGCTGGCTCACTTTGCTGAACTTTGCAATATGTTTAAAAACTTTTCTGTGCCATCGTGGCACTTGTCTTGATTCCTTACAATGACATTAGCATTGCAGGTTAATACCTGCTGCCCTCCTGTATATTTTGTTGGTAAGCTCTTTGGGACTGAGCGGGGAAAAGCAATCAGGGAGGCCTCAGATAAGGGAGGTAAAAATCCAGCCAGACAAGTTTGATAATTGCTAGATTTCAGCAGGTGACCATCTGAAGTTGTTGGAGGATGTCAGGGAATAGGAAGAGGCTGGTGTTGCCTCTTTAGAGAACTCAAAGGCCACAGCTTGAGTTACCTGCAGCACAGCTGAACTCCAAAACATCCCTTGGATTAAGGTTTTCCAGAGTTCGGCACACAGCATCTTCTTTGATCATGCAGTGCAGCATGTCAGGCACCTCGAGCCAGCAGTGTGCAGGATGAGTGAAGCTTGTCAGTAGGACACGTTTGTTGCCCCCAGGGTAGGCTCAGCCTTTTTCTGTGCTGCTCGTAAAATCTCAACAGTGCTGGAAAGCGGGAACCTTCACAATACAAGAGTGAAAGAATGCAGCAATTGGTGCAGAATAGGAACAACAGAAGTAGTTTTCTAGAGACAAGTATTTTGGAAAGATAATAAAACTCTCATGATACAAAAAGAAACAGTGAAGTACGACCTACTTAAAACTCCCAGTCTGAAGTCCTCAGTAATCTGTCATTACAGCATTCTTTCCGCAGATTTTCAGAATATAAAATGTGTTGACAAACATCACCCAAAGATAACAGCGCTTTGCTCAGGACAGGGAACCTTTTCAGTACCGAGTACTCACTTTTTCTGGATTCTTCCAAAGTGAAGTCTATTCCCAAGGGGGAATGCAACTGACAGGCTTGTCTGCCTCTTTTCCTGTTTTTCATACGTTGATGCAGCCATTGTTTTGCTCCTTCAGGTATCTGGTTTTGAGAGAGTAGTAGAAGGGCCAATTCTGTCTCTCATGAAACTCCAGAATATAAATTAGTATCCAAGACTGTGTTTTGAAAATGAGACAGGAAAAAAAAAAAGGCATTTGATATATCAACAGTTAATAGAACTCTTTCAAGATCAAACCTCGTTATTTTTCTGGCTTGCTTGGTCTGAAGTGCAAATACATGGCACAGTTATTGATTTTTTTTTTATTATTATTATTATTCTAGCTAGCAATTACAGGAAATCAGTACATAAAAATATGGGTTGAGAGCCAGAACAGGCATTTCTCACTGAATTAGTTTTTAACAGTTTTCAAGAGCTGTCTTATATAGTCTGGAGACACTGATCATCAGCACAGATAGCAGACCTTATGTCTGGATTTCTGCCTTCTCCTCCACCCAAAAACACAGGAGGAGACAGCTCGGTTGTCAACATCACTATTTCAGCCCATTGTCTTGGGCTGTGAATTCAAAAACATTCATAAGCTATTGCCGAAAAGGCAGCAGCCCTTCAGCAAGACTTAAACAAATAGCCCTGCTCATCTTCTGGGCAGGATTTTGTTCTCTAGCACTCAGGCTCCTTCCTCAAGGAAGATGGACAAGGTTTGCTGTTCAATAAGAGGCTCTTGAAACTAAAAGCAGTTTAGATTGTCTGGCTTCAGGTGTGTCGTGTGGCTGGAAGCCTGAGGATAAATGTCTGCGTCCAGGTGAAAAGACCAAAGAGAAGCTTGAGGTTTGGAGTCTGTAATCCCCTTAGCTCAGAAGTGGACCTCCTTCCCCACTCCCAGCTATTGGCAGTAAAAAGGGTAAGGAAGACTGAGGGAATAGTGACTAGAGTCATCTTCTCATTAACCTGATCTTGTTCAAAGACACGATTTATCATCTCTTGCTAAAATCCTGACCTTTGTGTGCAGAAGTGAGGAAGGACATGTTTCGAATGAGTATCCAGTGCTCCATAACCCCCAGCTGATGAGGTCAGAGGAGGGATTTGCAGTCAGTCATTTAAAGATAAATGGAAAAATTAGTAAACACTGTCTGATGCTTAGTGGTTTACATCTGTGGGTGCTGCAGAGGGCACACATCAGGTGTAAGGACATTCTGGAGTTTTTACAAAGTACTTTGACCACTGGGGTTTGAGAGAAAGGGTAAGTCAGCAACTGCAGATGCGAGATTCTGGTGGTTGAAGCTGCTCTCGAGTCCCAGCACCGCAGTTCTCGGCAGCCATTGCCAACAAGCAGATGTAGTTGTTGTCATAAGAAGTAGATGGTAACCTGCCTGATGACAGCAACTCTGTAATATCCAGATGCCAAGAAGAATGTCACATAGTGTAGTGAAGAGAGATGTCACGCAGTAGTGTGTTTTAGGTGTTGAGGGGTGAGACAGTGGTGAACTGGCCACTGTGCTTGTCAGATGTGAGATCATCTCTCTGCTGTGTTTGGGAGTTTTGCTGTCAGACTGCGGGGTCTGTGTGTTGATGGAGCTTGTGGTACTATCTGGCCTTTTTTCTGTTAGGGAAGTGCCTCTTGCCCTGGCTGTGAAATGCTCCTCTGCACCAAGGAAGCTCAGACATCCTCTCAAGTAGTTTTGGGCTGCTGACAGACAGACAGCTTAATCCTCTAGGAAACTCTGATTTTAACTTCTGAAGCAGTCTGCCATGTGAGATCAGGGGCCGAAGCTGCAAAGGCATTTGAATGGTAGATGGAAACTTCAGCACATTTTATTCAGAGCAGGTAACTAGCTCTGAATGCCTAGACTTTTTAGCATTCTGCTTACAACCCTGTCTTACAGCGTCCTGCTCACGGATTCCAAGTTAATATGAAGTTAGAGGCTGTGGACAGAAGAAATCCCATCTTGATAAGAGTGGCAACAATAGTCGACAAAGATGACCATCGCATTAAGGTATGACCTTGCTTCAGAGTGCAGAGCCCTTGTGCTGAGGAATACAGTGACTGGCAGTACAGAAAAAAGACCCATTTGGCATGAGGAGCCTTGCAGATGATCTAGCCCACAGGCCTGCCCAACTGGAAATTATTTCTGTTGTTTTGTCCTGTTGAAATCTGATGGAATTGCTTGGTATTGTTAGTTACTGGTTTAATGTAACTATTTTGAAATAACATTTGACAGCATGATTTTCCATCTCTTAGCTGTTTCTGTGTGATCTGTGCGAGTGAAGGCAACATTAATGTTCTGCTGGTGGGAAGCTACCTGACTTTTTATTTTCGTAGCCTGCTTAAAGGAAAAGCCCAAAGCAAGTCAGAGCCGGGTACATGTGGGAAACAGCTTCATTCTCCAGTATGAATTTGTTACACAAGTGGATTTTAACTAATTCTTTTCACATAAATACATTGCCAGAAAAATCTGTTGTGCTCTGGCTTCTGAGAAGTTAAGTATGAGCCAGCTGAAGTGGAGGCTGCACTGATGGAGGCTCCTCAGCCACAGGTGTCCTTCCCACAGGATGATTATGTGGCTGGGAGTGGAGTTCACTCCCCATTAGCCATTTGCTTCTCAGTCTCATTGCTGTGACTGCAAGCAAAAGTCAAGTTTGGCCAATGCATAGTAGCATGATACTCAGTTCATACGCTTGTGGGAGACGTTGCCACATAGACAACCCAGTAGCCTTTAAACTGCAGTGATCCTTGGTCTCTGTTAACCTGACCTGGATCTGAGCTATTACTAGTACCTTCGTCCAGCAGAAAATTCTAGCTTGTTCACTGCAAAACTCAATGAACTTGTTGGCTTTTATGGTGTTTTGGGATCCTCGGAAAACAAACCAATTAAATAAGCAATTGTGTTTGCATAGATTTAGTCTTTGAGTATGGAGTGTGCTGGAGCACCCCATGGTCTGTGCTTTCTTGCAGACCTTGTGATTTGACTGTGTCACCAGAATCTGGTTGTTCGTAAACCATAGATGCAGGGGTCAGGAAAACAAATAGTTACACTGAGCACAGACGACGATTGTACTTGACTGAAAGATTGAATGAATCAGCCCCGAGCTGAGCAAGGTGAAACAAAGGGGGAAATTAAAATAAAAGCTGAGTCATGTCCTTAACTGTATCTCTCACTGAGACTGTGTGCTTCTTTTAGATACATTTTGATGGTTGGGACCATAATTATGATTTCTGGGTCGATGCAGACAGCCCTGATGTTCATCCAGTAGGCTGGTGTGCAAAAACTGGACATGCTTTGCAAGTCCCTCTAGGTAAAGTAGATGACATCATATTCTTACATTGAATAATTTTCCTGAGTGCAAGTCCGCTCTTCAGACGCAGGGAGTGTTTTAAAAATTTCTTTAACTTTTTTTTTCATATTACTAGGTGCTGTTGATCGAGTGGGGACAGTGGGACAGGTGTGTCCTACTCCAGGCTGCCACGGTATCGGTCATGTCAGGGGACCACGATATGGAACGCATTATACGTATGTATATGAGATCTTGTGAGGGTTCTGCCTGCGAGAGTCTGACTGCTGTCCATAATAATAATGCAGCAACAAGCACCTGCACTGCACTGAAATTATCTCAGGGTGTTTATTCTGGAGATAGTTATAACTGCAGTTGCAGCTCCCTCTTGTGTCTAAATGTGCTGCTTCATAATAAATGCTGTTTATACCAGTATAATCATTACGACTGCAATGCAATCCAACATAGATTAGTTCACTCCAGTTTCTACATTCCAGCATTACTGAAGGAATTTTCTTTGTAAAGTAATAGGCCCAAGAACAGCCTGCAGGGAGACAGTTAAAGAGGGAAAGAGTGTGAGCAGATTATTGAAGTATAAGAGTGAGGAGAGCTACCTCATGTTTTGTGCTCTGCTTTTCGATATCTTATGTGCTCTTAGAAAAGGAAGGTTTTGCTCGATTAAACTATTTTAAAGAGCAAGAAAACAATTTCAGATGGGAGGTCTGAAGATCTAGTAGTATATAAAGTAGTAAAGAGCTTTGAATTTTTCAGAGGGAAAGTTGCAGAACTCTCTTATTTTGTGAAATATTGTTCAGAAAGCCAGGTTACAGAGGAATAGCTGCTCTTGTTCTCTGAGGTGACTCTGTAATAACATGACTTCGGTTTCTAATTCTGCCTTGTAGTCCCCTGCTGTCCTGCACCTAAAGCTGGGTAATAACATCTCCTGAGTGGTTTTGGCCTCACTTTTTCTGGATTTGTTGATGGATATGTCTGCCTGAGGCTGGTAAGACTGTATGACTTAAAAACATGCATCCCGTCTTTCTCTCTCTTTTTCTTTTTTCTTTAACACAGATTAGTTGGCTGCCCATATTCTGATGTGAACCTCAACAGAGAAAACGTGTTACAGGACCGCCTGAGTGGGGAGAAACCTTCCCCTAGCAATAGCATGCAGAAAGCCAAGAGACTGGAGAATCCTACCCAGTGTCTGTTGGGAGCAGGAGAGTCTTTTCAGGAGGACTCTCCACAATCCGGGTGAGCTGAACCCTTCTCCTGGGCATGTTCTGGGGAGCAAAACCATTTTACAAGGCTGAAAAACACAGGAATTGGCAGAGAAGCAGTAGAGCATTGAGTTCATCTGTCTGTAATATTGACCCATGCTCCAGACACTCTTAACACAGAGCAGTGCACTTTTATACCCTCATATGCCTTAATAGGTTTCTTGATTCCTTAATCCTGCTGCTCTGGTCACATTCCAGCAAAGGAAATTGCATTCTGTCTCCATAAATTTTTCCTTGCTGTTTCAATTTAAAATATATTCTTTTCCTTCGTTTCCTGTCCTAAAACTGTCAAGCCAAGGTTATTTTGCACTATTAAACTGTAACTGCAGTCAACCCCAGAGTCAGCTGCATTGCACTGGTAGGCGTAATGACTATATGTGTATCACTTGGCAAAGAAGTAGAGCTCCTTAAGATATTTTCTTACATTAAAATCTTGGAATTGAGTATCATTGAAGCAAACTGTGCATTAGTTCTTGTACTGCAGTTAAAGTTAAAGGAGTTAAAGAAGTCAGTTAAAATGTGTCATGGGACAGACCTGGACATGAAGGCTTTTATTATTGTTACCTTTAGTCTGTATGAATCCAGTCTCACTAGAGCAAACTCCAGCAGTACTTTTGGTCTTTGTCGTATATGAAGGCTATATACCATTTGTTTTGCTTAGATTTAGAACATTTCCAAGATATATTTGGTCAGAAAAAAGGAATACTTCTCTCCCCTCCCCAGTGTACATGGCCAAAGTTTGCCTTCTCCCATGCCAGAAATGTGCAGGGGTCTCCATTTGCTAATCTCAACACCAGAATTGATTGCATTTCAGTGGCACTGTTACCATAAAGCTCTCTTAGGAGCTTTGGGTTTCTCACAGAACAAATGGCATTCTAAAACTGTAATATATTTCTGTTCTGATAGTGAGAGGTCTGAATTCAGTATGAAAATCGGATAACACCCTGCTGCTTGTACTTCCCTGGGCAAATGCGTAGCTCAGTTTATGCACCAAATTCAGTCATGGAGACTCTTACATGTTATCCGGAGGTATCAAGGTTCAAAAACCTTAAATCTGTTGATTTCATCATAACACGTGCTTCAGTGGCTTTCTTGTGGCTGCTGGGATCAGAGCCTCTGTCCACAGGGGCTGATTTATTTCACATAATCTCTCTCAATCCGCACTGAAGAGTAAAAAAGGCCTTTGTACTGTGCCAGTGATGATGGTGGGGGAGAGGAAATCTTCTACCACTAGGTGGTAGTTGTTGCTCTCACTTGCAAGGAGCAGCCAGCTTTGCTCTCCTGTGGGAAAAGGGAACAGAGGATGTCAGTTTAGCTACTATCATTTATCTGTCTTTCCAGAAAATCTGCACAAGACAGTGAAAAGTCATGTCAAAGCAGTGTTCACAGTCTGTCGGAAGAGTCTGAAAACAATCAAGAGAGAGACTGGGTAGAAGAGGATCCCTGTGCAGACATCAAAGCCAAGCCGAAAAAGTAAATAAGATTTTTGTGAAGTATTTTCATGCATTAACAGTTGTGTTTTTTGATGCTGCTGGTATATCTGAAATACAGATGTAAAACATAACTTAGAACAGCCCAATTTGGTCAGAGATTTGAAGCATAGGGTTTTAGAATGACACGGTAAATCTCCCTTCCTCCCATTATTTTGGGCCCTCTCTTTCCTTCAGTAAACTCAAATCAGTAAACTCAAGCCATGAATTTAATAGCACAGCCCTTAGCTGAGAGAGGAAGGTCAGGGACAGAGCAGTGCTATTGCTTACTTTAAGAGGGAAAAGTTTTTGATTCCTAAAAGTCCCACTAATCTCCGTATCGAGAAGAAATTATATTCATTTGTGTATCTTTTGAAATGTTTTGTAATTGATGCTTTCAGGCTTGGATGCTCGCATGCCTATATAAAGTTCCAGCTGGTGAAACAGGAAAGCAATGGGAAAGGTTGGTTAAATTTTATTTCTTTTTCTCTGTGTGTGTGCATATATGTGCATTATGCCACAGTCACAAGGAACATTTAAAACTTTACAGCTTTGTTGTCTTTGATTCCACAGTCAAGAGAAAGCACAAGCTGGAGGTGATGGTAATGGTAGTCTTTCTTCCTTTAAAATGAGGAAGAAGGGTAAAATTCCTTGAAAGTGAAATATTTAATACTTCGTAGAGTGAAGCCTCATACTTATTAACTGAGAAGGCAAGCTTGCACCATCTCTCATACCACTGTATAATTTTCTGAAGTGGTAAGGGGTTTTTGTTCCCCAAACAGTTGGTGACCACTCTGCTGACGGAGCCAGCAGAGGTGACAACGGAGACTTGGTCAAAACCTGGCAGATAGTTTAAGTTCCATCGACTTCCTTCTTTAGACCCCACTAGGCATTCAGAAACATAATTAGAATCATTTGGGGTGGTGACTTTTTTTAAGGTTCTCCTAAGGATGACAAATAAAAAATTAAGTGGAAAAACAATGCCTTTTTTTTTTTTTCTGGTACATGACAGGTTAAGTTTTAAGAGGAGCTTTCTGATATCACTTTAGGAAACCATATGCTTAACTTTCAGATTTACTATAAAAAGCTATTTCAGAGAACCAAGCTGACCAGGCTTTTAGGAGGATTTAACATGGTAATAAGTCTCCAATCAAAAATAGCTAAGCAGGCACAAACTGGGACAGGTGCCTAGCTTTTTTTTTTTTTTTTTTTTTTTTTTTAAATACTCATTTTTACCTAGTGCTGACTTCTGTAGTCAGAGCTGGAGAAGTCTGCCAGCTATGAGCTGCAGTTGCAGCTGGCAGGGAAAGCTGTCTGCTCTCCCTTTGCATTCACCTTAAACAGAATGATGGAAATCAGGGGAGGGAAATTCTGCAATAATCTGCTGACCTGTAATTTCACGATTACCCAGAGCTTTCATCCTGTCTACATTTAAACTATTAGAACAATGCTTCCTTCTCAAAGGGCAATTAATTTCTTTAGATTGTGGTTTGGATGCTTACCCCTGACGATTTGGGCTTGGTGAGGAAAAGGAGACAGTCTGTGATAGAAGCAGTGCTCACCCCACTGGGACATGGCAGCATGTAAAACCTTGGGTGCAAAGACGACCTCCTGCGGCAGGGAGGCGGGGAGGCAGGTGAGGAGTAGGTGACAGCCCTCCCAGGAGCGGTGTCCTGTGCCCTGTTGTCACCAGGAGCATCAGCTCCTGAACTGAGCGGTTCTCACTCAGGCTTTATTTTTTAAATCCTCCCTCTTTGGTCTCATTATTAGAAATAGAGACCTGTGTTTGATGCTGTTGCACATCCTTTAGGAGGTGGCAACGAGGTAAGGTGACGCAGCTGGAGACAGGGGAGTGACCTTAACTAGATCAGGCTCTACCTCCAGTGCTGCTTTCACTTCGGCTGGTGAGGAGCAGGCAGATCATGGAAATTTGCTTTTTCTTTATAATACCATTTTCCTTTGTGCTTTACATGTAGCGATTGGCGCACCCCACAGATCCTTACACACCATCCTACTAACAACTGTTTTCACTAACACTCAGCAAACCGAGCAGAGGCGAGCAGCAGCCCTACCGGCGCTGGGGATGCCAAACCTTTCTGAAGGCAGGGACAAAATGGGAATTTTGTACGGTTGCCACGGGATGGCGCCGGGCAGCCTGCGCACCCTACACACAGCCTGGCGGGGCGGGGGGCGAGGGGACAGCACAGGATAACCGCTGTAAACCAGAGTATTTCCCATCTTGTTTCCATCCTCTGCTTCGCTTCCTGTTGTATAACCAGGCAAGTCCCTGTAGGACCATGACTCTGCACTACTCGAGTGATCTCATTAGGGAGGGGTGATTTCTTCCCTTTTTTGCCTTGATTTTTAAAGCTTCTGTCACTTGACATGTGAGGAGGGAGTCGATGTCTGAAGGTAACGTGCAGCACTCCTGGCCTGCGAGTCCCCTGGGGAGGCGGCGAGCCCAGGCCATCAGCTGGCATGCATAGTGCTCTTCACAGGCTGGCTACAGCTGTGAACTGGAACAGTGCCATTAGTTTCCAGCCGAAGATGCTGTTACCAGAACTCCTCCACCTTGTCAATAAAACGCTGCAAACATCTTCTCTGTTAGCAGCATGACATCATTTTCCAGGGAAGAAGCTAATGATAAAGCCTTGAGCCTGGCAGTCTTATCTTTTTTTTCTTCTTTCTCCTTCTCAGGAGGGTGGGAAGAATGCCCTGAAGCTCAGCATGCCATGCAATAGCCATGCCTGGCTGTCTGCTCACCCTGCCTTGCTTTTCCCTCCAGAGCATGACCCTTCCTCCTGCTTTGTTGTAATTGCTCCTACAGAAGCCTCGCTCTGACTTGTCTCGTTTCCTTTTCCAGACCCTGATTTGGATCTCCAGCAGGCCCTCCACCAGTCCATCTTCATGCCTTCCCTGGCCTCTAACCCGACCCACCGCCTCCATCTCTGCTGGGAGCAGCACTGCAAGCTCTTGCCAGAGGTCTCGGGCCTCACGGCCAAACACGTGGCCAAATGGACGGTGGAAGAGGTGAGTTACCTGGTCCTTGTTCTGCTCTCTTGGGGTGTGGGAATGACAGAGCCCTCCTCTTCTGGAGTGCTAATTGGAAGAAAACTTTATTTTCTTTCCTTTCCTAAGCAAGGCTTTTCTGTTTGCTTTGCATATGCCATAGCTGACTCAGCTAGAAGCTATACCCAAGTCTCTTTATAAGGGAGGGGAAGGATCCCTATTAACCCTCTGGTGTCCATGGCTTACTTCCCTGAATAGGATTCCCTCCCTTTCTTTGTTTATTTACCCCTTGATCTTCTCGTCCTCAGGCCTGAAACATGATTCTGACAGCAGATTCTGTTTCTCTCTGATCTCCCTCCCCCTCCCCTGTGACTTTGCCACTGATTCACTTTTGCATTGCAGTTAATTCCAAACTGCACTGTGCATACCCACTCCTCCTGCGTCTCCCTGCCTGATTCCCCTGGAACAGAACTGCCCGCAGCCTGACCTGATTTCTGACAGAGGTAGCTGTGCAGCTGGGGATATGTCTCTGCAGTTCTAGCTCTGGGGATGTCTCCTGTAATTAGGTGGCGTGTGAAAAAGCCGGTATCTTTTGTGTGCTGAGTAGTTGGTTTTTGCCTCGATGCCTTGGGCATAAATAATATTTGTATCTCGACTTGGGAAGTGGTGACAATTTGGATTCTGGCACTTTATCGCAGGCCATTTAATTCAAGAGAAATGTGCTGTAATGTTGTGCTTGCAAGGATGTAGGCAATCTGCAAAGCAGGAAAAAGGTGCTGTTCTTCATGATGCATCGAGGATCTTCAGAGACTTTTAGAAAGTGCATTTTCCCTAAGTGCCTCATATCAGACAAATCCAATCTTGACTTTGCTTTTCATGCTGGAGGTCAGCTAGGAGTCTGGTGGGAGTGCAGTATCACAGGAAACAGGAACCACAGCAGTTGTGAAGGGGTTACAGTAATTAGTGTGGCTGTTTTAAAACTTGATCCTTTTTTGTTAGGGTTTGGGGTTTTTTTAGTAATGAAAATGTGTTTGAATTAACTTCATAGCAAGGAGGAAGAAAACTCCTTGAAAGATTTGCTGTTCGTATCCTTCTTTTGAGAAAGCTTCCAATGATTTTTCCAAAAGGTCTTATAGAAAATCAATAAAAGCAGAAGGAAGTTAATCCTCTGACACGAAAATCAGAATCTCTTTCTTTTGGATAAAACATGGAGGCTGGTTCATGGAAGAACAGAGTCAGGATACAAGCCAAATAAAATTTGTCCTTTGCACTTGACCTTTAAAGTAACTGCTGGGTAAATTTAACTGGGATATTAGTTTGATAACGGATGAATGTAAGCAGGGACCACGGGGCATGAATGCAGGGCACTCTGAGATGCAAAACCCAGAATACACTGAACTGTGCTCTGCGCTGCAGCCTGAAACAACTGATGAACTTTCGACTGCCAGTAGGAGTGTGAATAGCACATTAAAAAGATGAGTGGCAGCACCGCAGTGGACTGGCTAAAGTCATTACAGGTTTTGTCTTGAATTTCAGTAAAGTGGATCTGGTTTTGCAAATTATGTTCATCACAAATTCCCACAGGAATCAATTTGGCCTTTGTGTGAGCACTTGCAGGATCAGCATGTGCCGTAAAATGTACCCGCAGGTCTGGAAGATGAAAGCAGCAGGACTTTCTGTGTTGTAGTGAGTCCAAAGTAGATTTGATTTGTTGGCATTTGGGCTCCTAACATCTTCCTACAGGGCAAACATTTGCCTTTGGGTTGTGCTTTGAACTCTGCTGCACAAAGGAGGCCATTCTGCTCATCTGAAACAAGAGCAATGGGGGTGTAAAATTCTCCTTTGGTTTCAGACTGAAGAACTGTTTTTATTTTAGAAAATCCACATGATGGAAGAAAATGTTGCTTTAATTCTCTGTTGGTTGAGAACAGCTGAAATGGCAGAGCAGCAGCGGTGTTTAGGGGCCCTCAAGCTAAGAAAATGTTGGTAACATTGAACAGTCAACAAGAGTAGTTACTTCAATGCAGCTTTGTTATTTATTGAAAGCTTCCTGTCGTGTTTTCAGAGCACAGCTAGTTGGCTAGCTAGTTCACAGAGGAGCATTAATATATGCTGGAGTTGTACTGTTCATTAGTTAATCCTGCATCAGTTGCTAATACCTTGCGGGGGGACCGTCCTTATGCTAATTGCTTGTGGGTTACCGGGGCCCAGTTAAACCCAGCTCCTCTCTGCATAGAGTCATGAGGCGTTCTCAGTTCTGCTATAGCTTGATATTAAAGGGCTGCCGTACGAGGCTACCTTCCAACTTTACCAAAAAGGTATGCCGTTACTGTGCTGATTTCAATATACCACACACATCTGGGATTGCATCAGCACCTTCTGTATGGGTTACGTGGAGTTTCTAAGGTGTTCTCAGAATTACATAAAGCTCTTTTGCAACCCCCTTCCCTTTTCCAATATGCAGTCGTAGTATAAGACACTTCCACCAGATAGCTCTGTGAGGCACTGAGGTTGTTACCAGCAGGAAGGGCAGGCAGGCGTTCACCTCCTCAAAGCAAAAGTGCTGCTCTGCCTGATCCTAACCTGTCTGACGCCTCTCCCACCCTCATCTTGAGCCCCTCTGGCCTCACCCTTTCCCTCGGTTCCAGGCTTCGCTGCCACTGTTGTGGGGCTGTGTTGGTTTCCTCTAGCCCATGGTGTTAGTATGTTTTGGCCTTGTGCACCCAAGCCTCCCTTGTCCCTCAACTGCCACGTCTTGGTTTGGGGACTCTCCTCCCCCAGCAGTGATGGACCAGGCAGGTACCTGCAGCTCGTGCAACCCAGGGTCTGGCTCGCATCCTGGGAACCTTCTTTCCTGTATTCTCTTGCATCTTCCTTCTCTGTCTTTTCTCCATTTCTGGTAAACCCCAGGACTCCTGTTTATTTGAAAGGCCGCTCCTGTAGCGCAGAGTGCCCGTACAAATGACTTCTGGGACAGATCAAAGGCCCGTCACTCAGTGTCTGTGACAATAGCCAGCAGCAATTGTGCAGAGAAGGACACAGGAGCAAGGCAAGCTCAGATCATTCCCCAGAGATTTCTACCAGCCTCTCAATACCATAGATACCAAAGGGCACTCGCTGTCTTGCCCCCAGGGGTCCAACTGTCTCTTAAATTTTGGAAGGTACCAGACCCTGCAGAAGGATTTTTATTTTGTTTTAATTATAAGGGAAGGGGGGGGGGGCTCAAAAAGAAAGAGGGGTTTTGTTATTTTTTTTTAACAGGGG